>JAAGNO010012449.1:0-24722 GCA_033439905.1 Ceryle rudis | reverse complement strand
AGTGGGGATTGTTCCGGCCCAGGTGCAGGACCCTGCACTTGCTCTTGTTGAACCTCATGAGGTTCACCTGGGCCCACTTCTCCAGCTTCTCCAGGTAAGGTTGTCTTATAGGGTCTAAACTTTTAATCTAGTAGGGGTGACTGTATTCACCACGGCTGGGTAGCACAGTGGGTTACCGAGCTAACGCATAGGTGTGGGAAAGCCACACAGAGCATCCTTATTCACATCTCCCCTCTGGAGCAGACACTAATCCAGCTCTTTGTGTCCTTTGCTCACAGCACAGGCTCCTTCCAGGGCTGCTATTTCACTGAGGAGAAAATTCATCACCTCCTGCTAGCTTAGGGACCCTGGGATAGCTGCTTCAATCTCTAGTCCCCTCATATATCAATGCCCGTCCTTTACAAACCAGAAACCAAACACAGACCTGGTTATTTTTAATCCTCCCCTCTAGGTATTAATATCTCTGCTGAGCAGTTGGCCACCAGCCACATCCATCTTCAGAAAAGAGATGGGATGGGCCCATTTGCTCCAGTGAGAGAACAAGAAAGGTGTATGGATCAGGCTTTTCACCCCAAATCCTGCCCTCAGTTACTGCCAAAGTACAGGGTAAGTTGTGCAGAACTAAGAAAATTTATACTGAAAATTTTCTGCAAGGAGAGTACCTGAGATCCTGGGTGTCTGGGATTTCCTAATTGTCAGTAAAAATAAGTGATGCTTTGATCTTAATGAAGAAATGCTGCTTTTTCTTACCCTAGTTTGGTAAGAAGCATGAACCATGGTGCAAGTTTTTGTAGGTACCCCCCCAGGGCAGTCAAGCTGAAATTAATTGCCCTGTGATCGCACAATCCCAACAGTTAGTTTTATAACCAGACTTTTAATAGCATAGCTGTAGCTTATCACCAGCATGTGTGTATTGTCCTCCAGCTGGACTGACCCCAGGTCTCCCTTTCTCCCCACCTGGATGGGAACAGGGAAGGAAAAGGGAAAAAGAGGAGCAGAAAAGGGGGAGACGGACAGACAGACCAACCTGTATTGCCATGGTGCAAAGGACCTTCTACTCTGCCCTAGTGAGGCCACCCCTGGAATACTGGATCCAGTCCTTGGCTCCCCAGTTGAAGAGAGACCAGGAACTACTGGAGGGAGTCCAGTGGAGGGCTACAGAGACAATGAGGGGAATAGATAGCATCTGGAAAGGCTGAGAGCCCTGGGGCTGTTTAGCCTGGAGAAGACTGAGAGGGGATCTGATCAATGCTGATCAATAGCTAAAGGGTGGGGGTCAAGAGGATGGGGCCAGACTCTTGTCAGTGGTGCCCAGTAACAGGACAAGGGGCACAAACTGGAACACAGGAGGTTCCATCTGAACAGGAGGAAAAAAATCTTTCCTGTGAGGGTCCCAGAGCCTGGAACAGACTGCTCAGAGAGGTTCTGGAATCTCCTTCTCTGGAGAGATTCCAAACCATCCTGGCCATGATCCTGGGTAACCTGCTCTGAATGAGATGATCTCCAGAGGTCACTTCCAATCCCCACCATGCTGAGATTCCTTGTGATTCTGTAACATCATTGAATGAAACCACTCGTGTTTCCATAGAATGCTGGGAGCTGTTCTGCAGGGCTTTTGTCCGACACCTGCAGCACTGAGCCCCATGGGCCTTGCACCTGTGCAGGAAGGACACTGATAGAGTTTCACGTCCAGTTTCTTGTGGGTAGTGATTGCTGCCAATGCACAAACTGCCCTTCATCCCCTCCCTAGCTTTTCCATCCTTTGCTTTTTAGCACTTAGTTGTAGCTCTATGCATGGGACAAGTAGAGCTTGTTAGGTCTCAGCAGCCAGCCGTCATTTATTTAGAAAATAAACATCACTCCATGGTATCTCTGCACCAAAGCAATCAGCCAAATTGTGCTGTCGCGTCTGCCCCAGACCACAGCATGCTCCAGCCAGCATAATGAGCATAAAGCTGTAGTGCGGTAGAGGTTGGTCTGTTCTCCCAAGGCACAAGTGAGAGGACAAGAGGAAATGCCAGGAGAGGTTTAGGTTGGACACAGATGAACAATTTTTTCCCCAAAATGGTTGTCAAGGCCTGTCCCAGGCTACCCAGGGCAGTGGTGGAGTCCTGATCCCTGGAGGGGTTTCAAAGCTGTGGAGATGCAGTGCTGAGGGACGTGGTTTAGTGGTGTCCCGGCAGTGCTGGGTTAACGGTTGGACTTCACAATCTTGAAGGTCTCTTCCAATCAAAACAACTCTTTGATTCTATAACCAGCAAGAACAGCTGATGGGGAGAGCAAGAGGGGCCTGGGGAAGTTACCCAGGAAAGTAGAAGGGAACCCCCCACTGTAATCCCTGCAGGATTTCCACCAAGCACTGCCCGCTGTCTTGGAGAAGCAGCTCCCCTTGAAGACACCTTCCCACCTCTCAATCCTACTGTGCTGCATGTTCAGAAACAACGCACCAAAACCAGACGGCAGCACCTCATGCCGTTAGCTAAACATTCACCAGTAACCCACTGGCATCGCTCGGTGATACCATTGCTATCAGTCCCTGCACCACCACCGTCTCACCTTGCACATTTGTTATTGAAATGCCCAGCATCAAAGCAGTCCCAGGAACACGCCTTTGCAATTCCTGTGGCTCCAACAATCCTACCACTGATTTACTAAGCCAAGGTCAGACTGAACTTCCCATACACATGACATTTTGATATCTTTTTCTAAGTGCCAAGCAAACCACTGCAGATATCGTCTCGCCCATGATTTGTTGCTGGGAAAAAAAAAGGGAAAAAAAATCTTAAACAAATTTACCTCCCATGTGCATTATTTTTTTCCTAGCTGCATTGCTTATATCCCAAATGTAGTCAGCTACGATTCGCATGGTTGGATTTAGACATTCAGCCAAGGCCAGTGCTTCCCCACTTCTTCTCTTTGTGCGCCTGAATGTGTTGTGTTGGTAAAACAAACTGCACAAGTGTTACACACAAATCGTCTGCTCCTGGGGCTGCAGCACAGGGAGCGAGGCCAGAGGCCCATCAGCTTTGACAAGGAATCTCTGAGCTCTGGGATGAGTACATAATTAGTCATGAAATCCTTCCTCCTTCAGCTGAAACAAACCCATTTGAGGACGTTCCCAAACCTGTCCTGTTCCTACACCCCCTTGCCCAGTGCAAGCCCCTGCTGAGGTCGTCAAGCTGACCCAGAACTGTGGGTCCCAAGGGGACACCAGACATACCAGAGCCATGGGTCTCAAGGGGACTCCAGCCAGCCTGGAGCCATGAGTCCCAAGGGCACACCAGCCAGGCTGAAGCTCTGGGTCCCATAGGGACACCCAACCAGCCTGGAGCCATGGGTCCCATGGGGACAAACCCAGCTGCTCTGTCCCCGGAGATTCCAGGGCACCCTGGGGAAGGAGCAGGTGCCTGTGGCACAGGGACGCTGAGGCAGCTGCCACAAGGTGGCAGTGACACCTTGTCACCCGGTCTAGTGGGGTCCAGACTGAGGTGCCAGGCTGGGGTCACCCAGAGCATCCCCCAGCCCTGCCACAGGCTCTGGCCTGAATTTAACTGTTGGGACAGACAGGAGGAGCTGCCCATGGATTGGATAATGATCACGGCAGGATCTATGTCTTGCAGGAGGGTTTTTCCCCTGTAGGGTCTTCTGGATTAGGGAAAAGGAAAATTTTTTTTTCCCAATTTTTATGCCATGCCACTCTGTAACAGGGTTGTCCCACCTGGGTCACAGCAGCAGGAGAGACTCTGGGGCCACCAAATCCATCCTAGTCACCCCCTCTCCTGAGAGGGCTTGTGGCCATGAGGAAAGGCAAGAAAACCATGTCACCAAGAGGTTTTGGGGTACCACACTCATTATTCATCACACGTCCTGTCACGGGGATCCCCAGTCCTGGCCCCGGGGCGAGCAGCTGCTCTGTGGCTCATCCCACTGGAGGAGCCAATATTAGAGGAGGACAGACACCACGGAGGTGGAGAAAACGCAGGTGTGGTAGGGCTTCCACAAACCAACCTGGCAGAGTGTTGCTGGCTCGCCTGGCCCTGTCTGGCCCGATTCCCCCGATTTATTTGCAGATAAAGGGTTTATTTTCCTTTCCCAGCGTTGCAACTGCAAAACAAACACGGCAAAGCCTCTTGAGCTACTTCCCGCTTGGGCCAGGTGCCGGGGAATGACCGTTGGTGGTGTTTACCCCTGTGCCATGATGACATCGCATGCTTTTCTCAGAACTCACAGCGGGCTCAGCCCAAAAGCTCACAGCCCCTGAGGGCTCCCCAAAACCCCCTGCCTTGGGTTCTGTGCCCAAGCAGAGGAGGTGGGAAATCAGGAATTAGTTGTTGAGCTGCTGCTGTCCCAGTGCCTCCAGCGTCAAGATTTCCAGCCCTACCCCATATGCACTCACATCCAGTGTTATTTTTTGGATTAGGGTTTGGCGTCACTGTTTGGGCTCAGGCATTGCAGCCACATTTAACCTTTGAATTAAGGCGGAAAGGCCCCTAACAGGCCAGCTCATCTAACTGCAATTAAAGACATTAATTATGTCATTAAGAACAGGTTAAGACATGCGAGGGACCGGGTCAGTGGTGCTGCCCCGCAGCCTGTTTTGAAGGATAGGGACATTGACTGTCCTGGACACCAGCCACTCCACAGGCCATTCTCAAACCTAGCCAGCTTAATAACGGATCTGAAGCCAAGGAGCCCAGCAGGACCCGAGAACATCCCCTTCCCGTCTGCCACTGCGCCCTTGCCCCGTGGAAAACACATTTGGGACCTGCGGTACAAAAGGCCAAAGCTACAGCCGACAGCAGGAAGGAAGCAGGAAAAACTCCGGCATCACCGTCCAGAGCCCAGAGAGACATTCGGGGACGTGTGGAGCCGGATGCCTGTGGCCAGGCTGAGGCCATGCTCGCAGTGTGTGCCCACAGCTTGAGCGATGCTCCCCGCGTGGTGCTGGGGAGGAAGCATATCGTGTCCTGGGACAGGGGGGTTGTGACGCCACCGGGGGATTACCCTTGACGCCCTTTCGGCAGCACACAGGGAGCAGGTTTAGTCCTTATGGCACCCCCCAGGCTCTGGCAGCTGGGAGAAGGCACTGGCATGGAGGGGTGCCCTGCAGATCACACCCAGTGCTGACATCGCTCGGAGAAGAAGCAAATGCGACCCCACTGGAAACCGCCACTTCCTTTAATTCCCCGCCAGAAAAGCGGGGCCCAGCCCAGCTCAAAAATTACAGGGTTTTAGCACCAGAAAAGCCCATATCACGAAGCTGCCGGGAGCCCACGGAGGTCAACGCTGGCTGATCTGAGTGAGGAAATGGTGAATTTTTCTCCTTGAAGACCCCTGCGAGCTTCAGCAGATCACAGTGGAAGAAGCTGCCTCTGCCATCCCCATCCCTGTAGGACTCAGCCGAGGTGGGTCTGTGGGACTGGGACCTGCCTGCGGGTCACATCCTGCCAGCTCCTGCCAGCCTCGCCAGGATGTCCCCATGCTGCTCACACCAGCACTGAGCACCTCCAGGGGGGCACCAGGGGGGTGGGGGTGGATTTCTCATCAGCTTTGGGGCCAGCCTGGCCCCAAAGTTGACCTCAAACCCACCAGCTCCTCGTGGAAGACAAGGTGTTGGGGCTAGGCTCAGATCATGGAGACCCTGTTCTTGATGTAGACATGGTAGGGGTCACTGCGCTTGTCCACTCTGCGGGAGCGAGTGTAGCCCAGGATGAGGCTCCCCACCGTAGCGGCAAAAAGCGTCATGACGAAGAGGATGTACATGTAGGCGTTGTCGTTGCGGCCAAGGCGGACAGCACGGGTGCTGGTGTTGCGGACAACGGCAGCAGCAGCAGTGGCAGGACGGTCGGTGGGGCAGAGGATGACCCCGTGTAGTGTCTGGTTTATGGCATTAAGCACCGCCTGGAGGCTTTGGTGCCAGGTCTCCGTCTGGTTGTCCTCCTCCATGTCCTCTTCCAGACTGTGAGGAAGGACAGGGAGATTTGGCCAGGGCTGCCCTCGTGGTGTCGGTGCCCCATGTGATGTCCCGCTGGACCCAACAATAGCCCCCAAAATGGTCCATGAAGCCTCTCCTCTGCCACAGTGAGGATAGGAGCAGGGTATCCAAACCCTTTACATTTGTGGCAGCCCCCTCCCTAAATGTCACCCCTTCCATGGAGGGGATAAAGTCCCAGAGCTTTGAGGCAGCTACCTGCCCCCATCTCCTCCCTGAGGCAGGGGACAATGAGGGGATACAGCTGTTCTGGGGGGCTAGGATGGCTGGGTTCAAAGCCTGTTCCCCCATGGGGAGATGGTGGGCACCACTCATGTCCTGCACCCTTGCAGGATGCAAAGCCAGCACCCAAGGGACCCTGGGCTGGGGTATGTCTGGGGTCCTCCATCCTAAATGACAGCCTCGGGTCCCCCACCCCCTCTGCCCCTGCCCCCCCCCAGGCAGCCCCCCTCCAGGGGACGCGGGGCCCCCTGGCCACGCTGCTCCCGCACGGCCACCTCGCCGAGAGGGGCCAGCGCTACTCTTCCCGTGACAAAAATCTCACAGGAGGAGACACCAGAGCGGACACAACCGGCAGGGGCGTTGGGTCGTGCCAAGAGAAACAACAGCAGCACGTAGGCTAACAATGAAACTCAGTTATAGCTTTATTTTTCATAACTGGTACAAAGTCCCCCTCAGGCAGAGCCTCCCAGTCCCATTCCCTACCTGAAATGGAGCAGAACGTGAGTGTGACCCTTGACTCCCAGTGAGTCAGGACTGCTCAACTTAAGAAGGGATGTTTTGCTCATCTGTTGAGACCTGCAGCAGCCTGTCCACTCATCCCTTTTCTCCCATCAACAGCGAGACCCTGGCACGTGGCAGGCATTTGCACCCCCCCCCATGACGTGGCCAGAGGTAAAAAGGCAGCAGAACCCTCAATTCCAGAACTGTGAATTCCACAAAGACAGTGAGCGGTACCTGCACAGCAGCATTCGCTGCTCACGCTTCCGACCCAGCCCACACGAGCGTGCGTCTGCTGCCGCCACTTACACTCACGGGTATGTCCTGAGCCTCCGGTAACACCCTGCGCAGACACCCTGCCTGGGGCTGGCAGCAGTGGGCTGCCGAGCTGGCAGTGCAGGACATTTCTGGCTCTCCACCTGGCAAGGGGCACTGCTGCCCATTTCGCCACCTACTTGCTGGAAAGATTGACCGTGCCACGGTGGAACAGTGACAAGGTGTGCAGGATTGCGGGGGGTCAGCAGGGGGGCTGGAAGCCAGGGCTGCTGCAGTTTAATCCCTTGTACTCGGTTAATAGTGCACCTCGGTTAGTATAAGTTACTTGTTAATTGCTTTGCTGTTTTGGAGGCTCAGGAAACAAATCACTCTGCTCCTTCTTAACACACACAGGGGGAGAAGACAGTATTTTGGGCCATTTGTTTTCCCCATGGCTGCCTGGCATGCCACGTCCTGGGAACACAGAGACCTCCTGGAGGGTTCTGTGCTCCAGGCACAGCTCTGCCAAAAGCACCGCCTGCTCCAGCACCTGGAGTTTCATGTGATCGTGGTCTTGCTTTCCCATGTCCCACAGATGCCATACCAACTGCACCACAAGGGTCCTTTAGCAGAAGCACAACTAGAAAGCAATTCTAAACCTCACAAAGCCACAGAAATTATATTTAAATGAAGAGGGGAGACAATGGCTGTCATCTGGATTGATACACAGCACAGACAGGAGATGGCATCAGCATGTACAGTAACATGACTTACTAAGAGTGCGGAATGTTAACGAGTTTTAAAGAGGCTCTGATGCCAAGGGCATACAGAAAGGACCAAAGTAATGCCAGGTACAGACTACCAAGGAGGTGGCAGCTCAGATGGGCATGCACGAGTTAGAGAGAACAGTTAATGCCATGTTGGATGAAATGCTAGGTTCTGAGTGGGTTCAGTGGGGGCGAGTGGAGTGGTCTGAAGCCAGAAGAGGGTCTCCTGCCTAACAGGATACTTCCATGGTTTGAGATGCATCCTGGAGGTCGATTCCGTCTGGGGTTCCAGCACTTCCTTCACCATGGTTGCTGGTATGAGACCGGCTGTGGATGCTCTCGCCAGAGCCCACGCTAGAGGAGGAGTGAGTACGGGAGCGCATCAGCCTGGTCATGGTGGCTGCTGGCACTGCAAGAAAGGACAAGCATGGGACTTAGGAGGAGGAAGTTCCGAAGACCAAGTATCACTCAGTTATGCGTCACTGGGTAAGCACAGAAAGAGCTGTACCCTCAGGAAGAAAACTCACTCTCCACTGCCAAAATTAAGTCTTTGCATGTCTAAAGCAAGATGTTTAAGGCCCAATTTCAAAAGGTCCAAGGTGAGCAAATGCCAGAAGTGTAACTGATCATTTGCAAGTGCAGTCGTGGGGAGTGTCTGCGCAAACCCAGGAGCTGTGGTACAGAGGACCTTTTGAAAGTCAGTCTCATCACTGTAGAAAATCACAGAACTCATGCAACGATCAACAACATACAAATGAAAGGTGAAAATCCGTAGCATACACGCTGTGCAATGGGTCAGCCCAGCCCGCAGCCGGCCAGCAGGACATGCCGAGACAGAGCAATGCACCCGAAGAATCATTCAACTCAGCACACAGACTCGGGCCGAGGCTGATGCACAGACGCAGGTACCTGACTCAGTGCTTAGGTGGCTGAGCTGCACATAAGGGACTGGAAACAGCATGAGACAAGGGAAGGGATGAATACAGGAGAGAGCCAATTAGTTGTGGGGTGTGACTGGCAGCTGCACTGCTCCTGGGATCCCCAGCTACATTCCCTTCCACTCCCAGCTCACACACTGTGCTGAAGGTTCCCAAAACTTATGAAAACAGCTGCTAATGAGCATCTCCGGGAGAAGCCAAGCTGGCTCAGAAGTCCATCAGGGCCAGATCTCTTCAGTGCCTTTATCTGGAAATTGCAATGCCACCCTACCTCCCCACGGGACACACCACAGCTGCTCGACAGAGATGTCATTTTCCTATGGCAGGGACACTGGGGTATACTCTAACACTGAACTGGAATTCCTGTCTTTCCTTGAGCTGACAGCATCAGATTTCTGCTACAAGCCTCCCGCAAGGCAGGAGGCACCTGCAGTGTCAGCACAGGCAGCTCCAACTGCTTCAGCCAACATGCAGAAGGCACAGGAACAGCTGTTGAACAACTGGCTTGTGCACCTCAACAAATGGCAAGGTGCTGATTTGCTTCTCTCTTGCTGTCCCTGAGAGAGAAGACCTTGCTGGCAGTGCCAACATGGCCTTGACCATGAAAGCTGGGAGAACCGTTCCGGTACTAGCTACTAATTCTGGAAGCAGAAAATTACCCTCTGTCTTTCCCTAGTGCTGCGCATCCTTTCTGAAAGAGATCTGACCTTCAAAGGGCTGCTGAAGTCCTTGCTCTGAGACCACTGCCTGCTAACTTCAGTTTTGGGCAGCCTTGGAGAACACGATTGCCCTACTAGGTTTCATGTCAGCAATAAACATCTCTAAGGAAAAGGAGAGCTGCTTCTGAGCCCTGACACCCTGAAGCCCCGAAGAACTTCTGGCCATGTGGAGACCATTGTGTGTGCCACAGATGCTTAGTGGTTCACCAGCTACAAGAACTAATCCCTCCCGGAATTCCAGCTTTTGAAAGTCCATCATCCACAGAATGGAACTCCTAGCCCTGGCCCCTGGCCGGCAAGACAGCGCTGTGCCAAGGTGTCTGCAATGGAGACAGAGTTGCTTCAGTGCACAGAGAAGCCCTTCTGCTGATGTTCCCCAGTCCCTGGAGTACCGAGGGCAGCAGAGCTGAACAGCTGCCAGCCTGACCCACGTCTGAAAGAAACAGGTATGTCTGAGGAGAAAGGAAAGAGCTCTCGTGTACCCATCACAACCATGAGGCTGTGCTGCTAACTCCCTCCCCTTGGAGAAGGGACATTTCAGAAGGTTGTTTTTAGGAGCACACTTTTCTGCCCTGGCACAAAGATGAACTGAGGAGGTTTTACCGACAGCAGCAACCAGAAAGGGGTCACCACTCCAGCTGCAGTGCAGATTAAACACGTCAGGGAACAACACTGACTTGCTAAGGCTTGGTAGCACACCAGTTGATTTCCCAGCATGGATGGATCTCCTGGCAACCACACTAACTCACGGGTGGGGACGCAGATGCCAGTGGGCTCAGATGGACCAGAAAGGCTGAATTCCCTTCACAACAACCCCCACCCGAATCAGAAAATTGCCACTTACTGTAGCCCATTCCCTGCACAAAGTATTTGAAGGCTTCAGTCAGCTTGCCAGGCTGTGGAAACAGAAAGTGCGGCTTTAGTGTGAGCAGAGCAGGGGCTCTGTACACCCTGAAGGCCATGGGAGAGCATTTCTCACCTGAACCACCTGGGGCAGGCCCCCGCAGTCGGCCATCTGCAACAGGAAACAAAAGGGAGGTTGAATGATCCTTCCTACGCCAGGAGGACAACCTCAGAACCATACCAGCACTGCCCACCCTGCCCGGGCTGATGGCACCAGGCTGCAGGAGGCACACTTCTACCATCCTGTCTCTAAAGCTGAAGCAAGGCCTGGTGATGTGTCCCCAGGGCACCTGTTGCTGGGAACCCAGCACCCCGGAGGCTGCATTACCAAGCAATGTCAGGACATACTCTAGAAGCCCAGTAATCACAGAATCACAGAATCGTCAGCGTTGGAAGGGACCTTAAAGATCACCCAGTTCCAACCCCCCTGCCATGGCAGGGACACCTCCCACTAGAGCAGGTTGCTCAGAGCCCCATCCAACTTGGCCTTAAGAACTTCCAGGGCTGGGGCTTCCCCCACCTCTCTGGGCAACCTGTTCCAGTGCCTCCCCACCCTCATGGTGAAGAGCTTCTTCCTAACGTCCAGTCTGAATCTGCCCACCTCTGGTTGTGACCCATATAATAACCAGTAATAACCTGTCACTCTGCATTTCTGTACAGCAGCTGTCTGGCTCGCTCTGGAGCCACAGGTGAGGATGAGGATGGTATAAAGCCAGAAGAAGTGGTGGTGTTGCTGGCAGAGAGCATGGTGGAAGCAGGACACCTCTGCTAACTCTCAGCAGGTCCTCCCTGACAGCTGAAGGTAACAGAGAAGTGGCCACAAAGCAGGGATTCAGGCATCCCCTGACAAACTCTTCTTTCCCCAGTCTGGCTCCGCGCAGGAGAGAACACAGCCCTGAATGACTGTCCACAGACTTCCTAAGGCCAAATGTATGGAAGGCAAAAACCTAAGTGGAGATGGCCTCAGCAAAAATAAAAGTCTTTGTGCAGGCTGGAATGATTCTGGAGCAGCACTCACCTTCAGAAGGGTAGTTTTGGTTGGGTCAAGACGTGAATTGCATTCAACCTAAAATACAAGGAGGAAAGAGGGACATGGTATCACGTAGAAAACTTGAAGAGTCATGTGTAAAATGTGAGGCAGCTGTACCAGAGGGTATGGCTGCCTTCAGCAATGGGAGCTTCTCTGGGGCCGTGAAGGACTTGAGAAGAAAGCAGAGAGCATGCAGGCAGAGAACAGTGAATGAAAGATGCAGGAAGGACAGGCAAGTGTTCCAAGGGGACCTCGTGGTGACAGAATTGTCAGTTCTGAGATGTGGCTGTGACTTCAAGGGAAATCATCCCCTGGTTTTGGAGATACACCATGAAACCCTGGAGCAGCTTCTGGGCTCTGACAGCCAGCCTGGGAGGGAAGGTGACTTCTGTGCTGTGCAGCATGGAGGGAGATCACTCAATTCAGGTGGGGGCCCTATAGGAAAAGCAACCCCAGCAGGGAAGATTGTCATGAGCTGTGAACCTGGGCAGCCAGACAGGCCAGCCAAAATCCAGAACACCCTATCCCGTCCCCCAGCTGTGGCTGGAAAGCAGTGAGAATCCTCAGGGATCGTATCATGGCAAAGTCTAAACTTGCGGAATGTCTCAGACTTCCAGACCAATCAGACTGATGAGAAGGCCATGAGCAGAAAACACCCTGCAGCTCCCAGGTCCAAGTCACTGCTTTAGGACACTCCTACACTCTTTCGTGGTTTCTTAAGATGACAAACCCCTGGTTTCCCCACAATCACTCGCTGAAGGGGAGAAGCAACATCCACCACAACCACACTGCACTGTACCATGCCCCATTTATAACTGTGCTGGGAGGGAAGTGGGTTAGAGATTTCTGCAGAGAACAACAGGAAGGAGATGCTTCTAAGTGTTGCCTTCTCTATGATGCAGTGCTTTTGCAGAGTTCTATGTGACTCCCAACCACAGGAACTGGAGTCACACTATTTATTTTCAAACCTCAGGTTGCCTCAGTAGAACAGCAAGAGAACAGTAACTCATGACTTGAACCGAACTCCGGGCAGCAGAGCTCAGGGGAAGACGCAAGTTCCCGACAGGAGTCCTCTGCATCGCTTGTTGAGCAAGATGCTTGGGCACAAGGACTCTTTTTTGGATCCTGCCATCCTCACCTTAGAGCTGCCCTGCAGGGACATTAATTCTCCTGAGCCCTGGCTCTCCCACCAGTGCCTGACAGGTCTCTGAAAGCCTCCCCAGCTGACAGGCTCGGGGACTAGGAAAGAGCTTGGGACAAGGAGCTGCTTTCTGTGACGAGTTGTGGGCACGGTGAAAGCACTGCTGGGCGAGGCAGGTTTGCTAAGTGATCTGCTGCTACTGTCAAGAAAGGAAGGAGTACACGTATACATACCACTGCTTCCACGGACGGTGAGTTGTCACCAACCACCAGCAAGACAGGGCACCTGGTCCAAAGCCCAAACAGAGATGTTACTCACAGCGCATCTAAGGGATTTCTGAGAGGCTGAGCTCTCTGAACCAACAGCTTCATGAAAGGTTAACAATGCTCAGTAAAATCCCTACCTGCCACCACACCGTGGCATTTTGTTGCACCAAAACATCCCCTGGGGCTTGCACACGCACCCATACTGCCCCCTCCATGCACACCCACTGCGACCACTGCGGCACACGTGCTGAAGGATGCGCCTAGGGCTGGAAGAAACACCACTCCGGGCTACAACAGAGAGCGTGCTCCCTGAAATGAATGTCTGTGAGGACTTAAAGAATAATCACATGCAACAGAGTTTAGTGCTTCTGAGGCTGGCTGCTGCTGTTCTGGTTTGATTTTAGAAGGAAAGCACAATGAAAAATGGCACAGTATCAAAGCCTGTGTTGGTGAACCCGTGCGTTCACATCCATTTTTATACATACTGTAGTTCCAGAAGAACGATGAACATTCGGTGTGTCTACATGCACAGGAGGTCACTGACCAAGTGGCTGTGAATTTACACTACCCATTTGCAGATCAAGCTAAGAAAGGGGAGGCTAAAGGTGCTGCTTTGCTGTGGGGGCTACACGGCAAAAAATAAGACTAGAGAGGCCGTGAGGCACAGACCTCAGAGCCAGTGAAGTGCCAGCTCTAAGGGGGTGGAGGATCTATATGCAAGTCTACGTAGCACACAGATCCACACTTCCACGAGAAATATGCTGAGAGTCTGTAGATCCCTGTGAGTCACTGGAATGGAGAGACAGTGCTCTGTGGCTTACAGCTGCCTGCATCACAGGGAGCAGCACAACCGGCTTTGCCTGGAGACCTAGCGGGGAAATCCACCTCTTTGGTTAGCCAAGATCTAGAGGGTTTGGCTGTGGATGCCCAAAGCATTCCTGGGACTGGCATGAGCAGAAGTCCATACAATTTCCAAAGGGCAAAGAGCTTGGGTAGCAGCCTGTAGCCCAGCCCAGGCATCCTGACTCAGCACTGCCTGACAGTCTTCATGTGCATTACACACCGGAGGTCATCAGCTCCTTCTGCTTTCTTCCTTGGAACCTGAAAATTCACTTACGTGTTCCCTGCCCTGATTATCACTAGTTCTCCAGTGTCTGTACCCTGCCCAGATGAGAGAGTCATTGCCAAGGAGGAAGAACATCCCCTGCATTCAGAACCCACTGCCATCTCTGGGAAAACTGTGCAGGTAACTTTTTTTTTGGCAAGGCAGGGGAAGGTGGTCAGTGGCAACAAAAAAAGCCTGTCTCCCTAATCTTTCATGCAAAACAACTGAACTGACAGCTCAGTAAGTGCTGGGACTGCCGGGTGGATGCACTTGTTCCTCTGACCCTGCTTTCTGGAGGATTTCAGGATGCTCTTGATGAAAGGTTTTTCAGACACCTCTCCTCTGCCCCATCCTAGCTGAGAGCACTGCACCACAGCCTGGGGCTGTCTTCAGCAGTTTTCCCAGTGCTTGGGCTTGTGGAGTTGTTGAGAAGCAGCAAGAGCTTTTCTGCTGAAGGGACTGCGTGGTAAGCAACTGAGACAGGCCGATTCAGAGCAACTTACTTGAGTGTTTTTGCAGTATTTTCATTGATGCCAAGAACTGGTCTCTCAATTTCCAGGTCTCTACGACTGAAAGACAAAACAGGAGAACAATTCTCTGTCAAATCAACAGAGGAAACTGGTTATTGTGGGAGCACACAAAATCCAGCCAGGAGTGCTGGCTGCAGCAACCAGGAAACAGGTTATCACTCCCTGTGTCAGCCCATGAGCAGGAGGCCCAGCAGTCACTGCCAGAAAACAGGATCCCTGCTTTCGTGGCAAGCTTGCTGTGTGCCTAGAGAGATGACCTACTGAGGAGTGAAAGGGTCATCCAGGCATGAGGGCTGAGCTTGGGTCAAGACAGCGGCTGAAGACTCGGCTTAGGACAAAGGTTCATAGGACATAATATCCAATAGAATAATACATATGGCAGCAAATCTACTGATCAGAGAAGCTATGAGAGCAATCTACCAGGCGAAAAGGTATCCTGTACCTGTTGTATGAGGTAAGGAACAGCTGGAGGTTATCTTGGTTAATGTCCTGTGCGATGTGAAGCCTGTAGGTTTGGATCAAATCTAGATTTGCCTGCAGTTCCTCCTGTACAAAAGCAGAAGAAATGAAAGGCAGGGAATATCATCTTTGCCAGGAGTCAAGAAACGATACTCATAAAAATACTGCAGCATTAAACTGCCTCCATACACACCGCTCTCCTGTGAACACGGAGGGCAGTGACTCCAGCCTGCGTTAGTACCTCGGCTACGTGAAGTGCTTCTGTGACGTGACTGTTAGGTGCCATATTCTGGTGAGGTGACGACACTTCTACAAGTGGCAGCACACGCCGCTGCAGGACTACGGCCATACCTTGAGATGGGCTCAATTAGCTCCCGAGCCTCAGTAATGCTTATACAGACAGAAATAGCTCTGGTGTAGGAAGGTCTTCTGCTCATGCTTAACGTTAAAGGAGCAAAGCTTTAGGTAAGCCCCAAGGCAAGGAAAATTTAATCTCAACACCCAGTTCTAAGAAGAAAACTGCACTCAGTGGGAGCTAGAGAGGGAGGCAAAGATATTGTAAGGAAGCACTGCATATAAGGAAGGGGCCTGAAAGTGGGGAGAGAACAGCACATGCTCTAAGCAGGAGGAAGCTACGTGACTCCTTCTCGTGCTGATGTTGCAGGAGTGCTTCAGGTCAGGGACTGATCTGCTGTGTGTCATGTATAGCATGTGTAAGGCTCCAAGCCCAGTAAGCTTGCTGGTTGGGAGCCAGCAAGTCCCAAACAGAAGCGTCACTGTATCCCAAGTTTTCAGGAGGGGCTGGTTTGCCTCTGCTGAAACTGAAGAGTTTAACATCGAGCAGAATGCACCCGTTCGACACCTGGGCACATACAATATCCCATCGGTAGTTCCCAGCATTATCTGTGCTCTACCCACAGCCCAGATGCTTCCACACTGGCTACACAGAACCAGCTGCCACTTGTTTCTGCAGACAGTTGCCTGGGCACCACAAAGACAGGAGTTCTAGCACTAGTGTGTGGGACACTTCTTCCCTAGCACGTCTGGAGACAGGGAGGGTAAGCGTAAGGATGCTCATGCTCCCTACAGGGTGCAAAGCCCTCTACACACAGAGAAGACAGCACTGTCTGTGGCCCCCCTTACTGGACGGACCAGAGCTATTTCAGAGCAGGTACGTACAGAAGCTATAGCTCCATGTACAGCTGCACGGGCAACACTAACACCTGCTGGGTACTTACGTGGCCAAAATGATGTGCCAAGACAATATCCACTATGTTGGTCGTCCAGCCTGAAAACTGAAGAGTGGCCGTGAATGAGGAGGAGGAAGAGTAACTGGAAAATTCAGTTTCCTTACAAATTTCAAAGCAGCTGCTCAGAGTAAAGAAAATAACACATTAACTACTCAAGTGGTATAAGAAACAAATGCCTGAAGCTTGGGATGGGCATGCAAGGCTCCAAAGAAGTCTGTGCACACATAGCGCACAACTCTCCAGAAACCTGGAACTCTACATAACTGCAAGGGGCCAAAATAAAGGAATAATTAAAAGATCCATTTAACCTCAGCCAAATGAAGCCTGCAAGAATGAGTACTCAAGCAGAGGAAAGCTGAGTGCTCAACAGCTACTCATCTCCAGGCTGTTCACATCTGCATTCACATATGATCACACCCAACCCTGCTCCTCCGGTGGAGGCTGTACTACACCCAGACTGAGAGTGCAGCGGGGGTAGAAATGAGACTGCACAGTTTTTGCTACATAAACTGTGCTCTGTCCTTTTTCTTCTTACTCTACGCAGTGCTGATTAAGCACCGTGGAGAGGAGATGTGCAGGGGAAGGAGAATCTCACCTTGGATGCTGCCCAGTCAATCCAGCCCTTTGCACATGGATCAACATTAATAAGAACGAGTCCTTCCACCAGGTCGGGGTGACTGAGCTGTGGGGAGAGAGCACAGGTACACTCAGAAGGATGATTCAGCCCACACGTTGGTCAATGGCAGGCGGGGCACCCAGGAAGCTTCTCGCACAAGGAAGAGAGAGTAAAGTGAAGACTAAGTGGGGAAGCTCCCTCTGTGCTGGGCATCCTGTGGCCTTTCCAGAGCCTGGCCTAAAGCTGGCTCCCAGAGGGACCTTACTTGATTCAGTTGCTGGCACTGAAGGACTGACTGCTCACCCAGCACCCGCAGCCTGAGCAGATCTCGGCAGTGCCTCCTGGAGACCCAGGCACCTGGTGCAGCCACAGGTCCTGCCCAGGCTCCCGTGTATGACACGACCGTGAGCAGTGACTCCCTCTGCTCCAGTCTGGCATCTGCAGGAAGGACCTGGACAAACTCCTGTGCCCAGAGAGTATCTCCTTCCACTCCTCGAGGAAAAGAGAGTCTCCCAGAAGAGCTGTGGCAAAATGGCACGATTTGGCCCATGGCACAGGAGTTGGTGCTGAGACCCCACCAGCACCTGCAGCCTGAGCGGGGGCCTGGGAAGCCCCAGCTGCAGGGGTACCTGGCTCACCAGACAGCACCTGCTCTGCCCTCCCAGCCCACAGACACCTCTTCCCTGCTCCAGCCGGCATCCCCAGCACCATGCAGTTTACCTCGGGGCGGGGGAGGTACAAAATACTTTGAGAACTGCTCGCACGCGCAAACCCAGCAAGCAAATGCAACCAGGGGACTCTGGGCTCACTCCAAGGCTGAAATTTGTCAAGAGTTCTTCTGCTCCACTGTACAGATGAGCACCGGTTGAGTAGAAGGAAACAACTCTGTCCTCAGCAGGAACCCATCTGCAATCCAGGTAGCACAGCAAGGGCTTTCTGGCACTGAGCTGAGCTGAGCTGAGGACAAAGGCTTATATGTGCAATCTTCTCTAGCCAGACTGGAAACTGCACATGATAAAATGGCAGGGATCAGCAAAGACCAGTGTCTCACACTGCCCCGGGGTCAATCCTGACGGGAGGAAAGGGGAAGCAGAGGACTTTCTGTAGGAGGGGCAGCTGTGTGGTGAAGTGGCTTTAAGAAGCAATAAGGGCCTAAATCATCAGCAACTCCCTGCCACTCACTACTGAGAATGTCAGATTCCTTTGTTACTTTTTTAAACACTATCTCTGAAAGACTCGGGCTGAAACTCTCGGGCTGCTGAACTGTGTCCAGTGATTTCACATACTTATGAACACTCCACTAGAGAGAAAAGCAGACCTAAGTACCAAGATAAAGCTGGTACTCTCTTGTCAACGTGTGTGGGGGTGCACGATCTACTTCCTTCCAGTGAAAACCCACATTCCTCATCAGTGCTGGTCCACAGCATGTCACCAAGTCAATTGTTTGGTGTCACAAACACTGGAAACAGCAAACAGAAATGCAGCCAGTCTTTGTGAAGACATGAGGCTGGATATTCCTAGCAGCTAGGATGGGCTCTGCTGACTCAAAGACATCACATCGCAATCCTTCCACGTCTGGCATAGCTTCAGACTAACTTTGGCTGCTTCAATTTAACCATCTGGATGCAAAGTAGCTCTCACATGGCTCCCTGCAGGCCTGCTGTAATTACTGACTGCTACTTTGCCGGTGCTCCACAAACGGTCTCTTTGACTGGTGGAAGACCACAGCTCAGATAAGTCACAGGGAAATTAAGAGGTACTTACTGCACACCTGCTGAGGACATAAGCACCAGCTCCCAGTCCGATCCCAATGAAGCTTTTCAGGCTGAAATACAGGCATTTCACAATCAGCGAGGCTAACAAGCTCCCGGTTGGAGCAGCCCTAGAGGCAAAGCCTTTCCCCTCTCTGCATCCAGCTGCTCACTTATGGTTCGCTGTCAAAATGATTCAGCAATGATGCAGCAGCCATAAATTGTCTCGTGTGGCAGACAACGTTCCCAGCATAAGAACCAGACACGGTTACACGAGCTAGGAGATGCTCAGGGCTGCAGGGAGAGCTCTGCAAGCGGAGGCAGAGGTAGGAGCTGGCAGGGCTGGCTATTAGGGCGCTATTTCCTTTCACAGACTTACTTCAGGTGCGTCAGAACAGCGGGCAGCATTTCAGCCAGTTCATCCATACTGGGATACTGGTACCTGGAAACCAAGAGAGACTGAAATCAAAGCCCTTCCAAATACAGTTCAACAGAAGCTGCCTTCCAGTTCCACCCAAGGCAGGAGAGACAAGGAACATCTGACAGGCGTGTGCAGAGGTGAATATCTGCAATGATGCTCTGCATTCCAGCCAGCTGCATGGACCCCATCCCTCGGAGCAAGACTAACCATGAGCTGTGGCTTTTTGGGCAGTTGGACTTCTGTGGGAGGATGGACAGATGGAGCAAGGAACACCAGCTAGACTGGGGCGTGCTGGGCTCACGCTCGAGTCAGAAAGCTGGTACCAGCAGTCACCACTGGTGAGGGCTTTACCCACGCCTCAGTAATAGCAGAGCTCCCTCAATTCCCACCTCCTCTGCTCCTGAGAGCTGCCTCCCACTGCACTCAGCCTGGCAGTCCCACCTGGCTTAAACTGGGAGCTACCTTAGTCCAGACCACATCTGGAACGGGAGTCTCTGCAGAGCTCTTACCCAGATGGGAATGGGGGTGCTCCTTCCTGCTGGCCTGGTGCATCCACGTGGCAGACAGCAAAATGCTGAGTGATCTCTTGCATGTCTTCGAAGTTAAAGAATGCGTTAAAACAGGATTTGTCTACAACAACAAAAATAATAATTAAAAAAAAAAGAGACATTTCCTGAAGTTTTATTACAGTTGATGCTCTGAATACCAGGGCACACATCTGCATGAGCTCCCTGGCTGAGTCTGCGGGGCGGTGGGTGCTGGGTGCTGCGTGCTGCTGTGCCCCCCAGCCAATGCAGCAGAGTCCCAGCGAAGGAACTGCCAGGACTGGAGGGCAGGCAGATGACACCCCAGCACGGGGCTGAGGAGAACAGGGCCTTGCAGCAGCTGGGTGCTCACAGTACGTACTGAGGAGCGCCTGTGTGAACCTAACAGTAGTCGCTGGGTGGGAAGACAGGTGGAAAGAGCAACTGAGCCCGCTAGAAACATCAGACTACTTCTGCAGCCTTGTATAAGGGAGTTGCCCACCTGCCCAGCATCCAGGGAACAGATGGCTTGTGGCAGCTCTATCACACAGGGCAACAAGTCAGCTAGAGCACTGCTGTGTGGCGGGTAGGCCTATTTCCACGTTTCTACCTTAGCACCACCTTTCAAGGGCTGTTGGAACAGTTAGGGGTGTGCCACATGCTCTCCCTCCTGCAGACATTTTACTGTGTAATGACGTGTCTCGTCTCAGCTCCAGGCTGGTCCCGCTGGTCACACACTCAAAATCAAATACCACAAACAACCACTTTTTCAGCGTCCTGGGAATGCAAGGGCTTACGGTTGAGGCCAATGTCATGGTATGTGAGGATGACAGGTCTGTTCCCCTTGGGTGTGCCCCGCATGGTGACATGGACCACTCCAAAAGCTGTCTCAATGTCATGTTCCTGTGGAGAGAGAAGAAGGACCCTCAGTGTTACATGTGCTGTCTGCTCCACAGGGAACCCTAACTGAGGGCCTGCAGCAAGGACTCATCCACACTTTAACACTGCTCTCCTGTCCACAGGGCTGGCTCAGGACAGCTCTTGCAACCTGCAACCCTGTCAAATCTCTCTCTCCAGCCACTGTCAAAAGCAGGTTGCTTTTGTACAGATGTGTGAAGGCTCTGGGGCTGTGTCTCCCCGTGACCAAGATCACATTTCAATGGCCTTCAGTGACGTTGCTGCACTGCAGCAGAAGCCAGATATCACGTGTCCATCTGTCTCTGGGGGCTCACGGCATCACGAACGCCGCTCCACCTCCACAGCCCTTGCTCCCCAGCTGGCATCCTTCTACCTCCAACCCACGAGCCCGCAAGTCTCTCTTCAGTGTGTCTCCAACCCACAACCCCAGGAACGTCCTGTCCGTGGGCAAGCTGTTGCAAGGGGACACAGACGCATCTGAGAGGCTGGCAGCAGCCCCAGCCCCTGGGGACCCTGTAGCAGAGTGCTTTGGAAACAGCACAACACCACAGAGCAGGCAGATGGGTGGGACAGCAGAGACACCCAAGCTCTGCAGACCCAGCCTCTGGCTGCCTGGGAGGTTGTACCCGTCCACAGGGCAGCAGGTGGCAGCTTTTCCTTTCAACACCATTAAAAATGAAAGATCCAGACCCACAGGTGCCCGTTCTCCCAGGCTGCCTGTCTACTGCAGCCCTACCTCGGCCATCTGGCCAAGAGCCCATCAGACCACACTGCTGCATTAACGTCAGCTGCCTGTCACCCCAGGGGTGGCTGAGCACCGGGCCTTAACGGAACGCTCCTTTTCCCTCCTACCAGGTTTGGTAACGTGACAGGAAAGCACCCCTGGGCTCCTCCAGCAGCTGGCACAGATACAGGAGGTTATTCTGGCTTCCAGCTGAGCATTAGTGGAGCACTTTCACAACCCGTTTCATGACTATTTGCCAGCAACACCATGTGCCTTTTCCCAAGCAAAATATCTAGGGGTTTTTTTTTGCACTATGCCTTGCATAAGAGAGAAAGAGAACCACGAGGTCTCTGGGTTCCTCTCCAGTACTTGTCCAGTGCAGGAACACAAGCCACAACCTCACACTGATGAACACTGAAGTGCTCACAAAGCTGTCCGAGTTTAACTAGAATAGCTGCAAACACATCTAGACAAACACTGCTCCGGGCTAACTAGGGACTCTGGAAAAGCTGCAGAGATGGCACTAAGGCTGGGTACACAACATCACCTCTAAGTCCTTTCTCTCACCTACAGAAATCAAAGGAGACACACGCTCTGACACAATAAAAAGCACCGATTACTTTCTTGATAATAAAGTAAGTATGGGCTTAGAGAACAGCCTTATGGTTCAGCCTGAAGACGGCGCATGGCAACCTCAAATCGATTCTTCACTAGTTTGCAAGAAGTAAGTGAATTATATTTTTTTTAGACAGTAATTTCCAATAACCTCAAAGTGGTGAGACCAAATACAGGACAGGCGAGAGTGCCTGGCTTGCAGCATGTCAGAAATTCACCTCGTCCCTCCTTTCTGGGCGCTCCCAAGGGCTGGCTGTGGGCCAGATTGATTTAGTTCTTTCAGTGAAAGACCCCCCTCCCCCCAGGTGTAGTCCTTTTTGAGGGCTCCAAAGCCTCTCCCCTTCCCCCAGCTTGGCAATAGGAGCAAGTTGCCAAAGACAGATCACCCAAGGTAGCCTGAAACCTTCTCCAGCTTGGCTTTGAAGGACAAAAAGAGACCTCTGATGGCCCTCATCCTCAGAAAATGGTTGGGTTTCGCTCGCACGCAGCTGTTGTGCTGTGCAGGTGGAGAAGCTGGAGTGACCCGCTGCGCTAGAGGTAGGCAAGAGAACAAGGCAGGTGAAGTTATCCAGCCTGACCTCGTCTGACTCCCTGCCAAGGCATCTTATGCAGGTAGGAAATGCCAAGTCCGCGCGTGCAAAGCGAGCCTGGGTCCACGCAGGACCGCCTGCCCTTGCCGCAAGGGTGCCCGAGGAAGCCCAGGGTGCAGCCTCCATCTGCTGAGCCTCCAGAAAACCGCCAGGCTCTACCCCTTGCTCGCCTTCTCGGCGATCTGGGTTGCTCTGCTAAACTGGGCAAAGTCCTGGTTTGTAGTCCAGCAGGACACGTTGTGCAGCCAGAGCAGGGCCCCCCACGTCTGCGGGTGTTAACGAGTCCTTTCACGAAAGGGGTCACTTTTGGACAGAGTGGCTGGCGGTGCACATGGCTGAACTGGAGAGGGGCAGCAAGCTCACAGAAGAGCCCAGCGGGTGCCAAAGCAGCCAGAGCTTGCAACCCCTGGCTGCACTGCCCTATGAATCTGAGCTAACCAAGTGGTTGACTGCTATTAAAAGCGGGTCTCTGCCAGCTCGAGCGGTTGTTGTGCTCTTCCACAGGCAGCTTTAACTCACTGATCTGGCAGGAAACTATCCAACTGAATTTTATTTTTTTTAATCTTGCTTTGTTAGATTTCTGCCAGGTCAGTGAGTTAAGGAGCTCACAGAGAGGTCTGGTTCTGGCTCAGAGCCTGAGGGGAGTGCATGGGGTGGCAGAAGAAATAACCCTGCCCTGAGCACAAGACCAGTTCAACTGACTCATGTCTCATGAAACTGCACCTCCAGAGCACTAGGGATTGTTTTATAAGCAGTGGGAAAAGGTCAGCGATCAAACAGAAGCACAAAACTCAAACTGAGCCAACAGAGAAAAGCAAAGAAATCAACAGAGGAGCTGACGATAGTAAAAAAGTCAGCAATAGTCTTTTCTGGAATGACATTCAGACTTACTGCTAAGGCCACACACGCCTCCACTGTGTAAAATACTGGACAAGGTACTAGAACCAGAAACACCCACCTCTCCTGAGAGCTTCTGTTCAAGCACCTCAATGTGCTTCACACTGCAACACCCGGCATTTTTGTTTTCCAAAGTTGAGCTCGAGTCTTTGCTCTCTAGTAGGAAAGGAAAAGAGTTTCCTCGAGATAAAACCCAATCCTTGCTCTCCTTGACTTTGCAGACTGTGGAAACTGCCATGTGGGGAAATGAGACAGCTTGTCGAGCAGAGATTTTTGTGTCAGCACCAGGCACCAGTACAGAGTACTCACTTTACTACTTCAATTATTAGCGATGTGCTTTATTAGTGGTTAGTACTCACTCAGTACTGTACTTTATTAGTGGTTAGTACTGAGCACTGTGCTTTATTAGTCATTAGTACTCACTTTGCTATTCCTTCAAGCACATTAGTGATTCAAAAGCAGGGAATGTCCACTGAGGATAGAAGCAACTTGAGAAATCCTACATCTAAAAAATCTCAGCAGGCAGCACTTTAAAAAAATTAAGGTGATAAATCTGCACACTTCTTACTCTGCACTGTACAGTGACAAAGCCTTAGACTGGGAATGATTAAGGTTATTCCTTTTATCTCTTGCTAGTTCCTAGGCAAGGTGGAAACCCTCCTCCTGGGAAGTGGCTTCCATCCTCTGCTTCCTCTGGTTAAAGCCTTTTACTTGTTCTCAGCTCTGTCCAAGTTGTACCAAGCAAGCAGCAGACACTACATTCGAGATAGAGGTTTCTAAATCATTTTTTTTAGCTACACATCGTGAGGTTGTGCTGATCTCCTTTTCAAGATCACCTGGAGAGATAAGACTGAGCTTTATCCCTGGTTTCCCTGCAAGTAATTCTATGTCTGGCTTTTCCTGTGGACTTTATTTTCTCTGAAACTTTGTCCTGTAGCTTTAGGGCTTTTACCTTGCCCTACGATCGCAAAAGACATTTTCAGACGTCACAGGATTACAGCACACATGACTTCCCTGTCACCTGCTTTTGTCCAAACAGCACCTTCTCACATATCAAAGGCAAAGGACAGCATGAGACAGATGCTCAAGAGGGAGCTTAGGTTTCATGCTTAAGACGACAACAACAGTCGCTAGACTTACAGCTGCTACCCGGAAATGGCCAAAGCCTAGTTCTTATATCATTACTGCTTTATTACTCTTCCAAACATGAGGCAGATAACCCAGTTACGATGGGTACCAGAGTACTCGGGGAGAGCGGCAGCTGCACGAGCTGCACCCTCTGCCTTGCCAAACATTCTTTCTTTGTGTCCTTCTTGTAGATATACACCCAGTGAGCTGTCCCGCCCGGGCCACGCTGCCCACCTCCATAACCACTGCCCACCTGCAGTTCTGTGGATTATCTCCTGGTAGCTGCCCACTCCTCCTATAGAAATGTAGTGTTGGAAAGTATCAGACACCAGTCATCTTTACTTCTCTGACACTGCACGCTCTGTTAAAGCTCTGTTCAGCCTGGGGAAGAGAAGCCTGAGAGGGGAGCTTAGGAATGTTCACAGATATCTGCAGGGTGGGGGTCGAGCAGAAGGGGCCAGGC
>JAAGNO010012447.1:0-11293 GCA_033439905.1 Ceryle rudis | reverse complement strand
TGGGGGGGGCTTTTTTCCAGGAGAAAGGGAGTTCTCTGGATGCTGCCGGGCCAAACCTGCATGTTCTGCCACCAGAAACAAAGAAGTCGGGCTGCAGAGCTGTAGCCTTGCTGCAGCCAGCGCAGCAACACCCTTAAATCCTGGAACCCTGTCGGCTTCTGTCCCCTGCCTGTAAATCGCTGATACAGCAGGGCATGTCTAACTGAGCCCTGTTCCCCCGTTCGGCTGTTTCCTGCGAGTGTTTGGCCTTAAAAGCCCCCTCCCCTGCACCCGTTTCATTAGATATTTACCTAGACTGTGTAATTGTTCCCAGTTTCGAACTCTTGCATCTTCTGGCTGGAAAAACTGGGCTGCCAGTGCTGGGTTCTCTATGTCCAGGTCTGGTTTGGCTTGTGTTTCAGTAAGTTCCAGCTCTGTAGCTGAACTAACTGTGGCCGAACTCTTCTCTGCAGACAGCGCAGGTTTGGGGCTTGACAGCAGATGCAGCAGCCTGACAGTCGGTATTTGGCAGCAGGAGGTGAAGGCCCATCAGGGAGCAGGGAGGCACTGGAGCTGCTGTGTCACAGGACGTGTTGGTGGGTCAGGGTCTGGAACTGAGCCAGCTGTAAGGCCAGGAGGGACTGTTAGGCCTGGAAGCCAGAGAATTTCACACAGGGACTTTGTGCCATGTTTGTAACTTCAGCCTGGCCTGGAGCAGATTTGTTTGAGAGGTATCGAGCAAATGTTCTCAAATACAGAGAATCCGCCGTTTCTCTCTAGACCAGCTGGGGGGAGGAGCTCAGTCTCCATTGAGTGGTGGTGGTCTTGAGGAGGTTGAGGTGACGTGGGTACACCCGTGCCTGCCCCGGGGAGGACGTGGCGAGGTGACCTCCAGATGCCCTTCCAGCTCTGCTTGGCTCTGGTAACACCTCACCTGGGGGTAAAACCATCTGCCTTGGCCAGCCTGGGAGTCCTTGATGGCTTGAGTTGCCTTCCCAGGAGAGCACAGGAGCTCAGCACCACTCAGCAATGGTGCCCTCCAGCCCTAGGAGCCCACCCGTGAGGTCACCTGGCAGTAGGTCCGCTGGAGCAGGACCTTGTGCGAGTTGTGCTAAAACCCACGGTGCCCCCAGGAGCCCGGGGTGCCAAGCGAGGCGAGGCAGTTCGTGAGGCCGGTCGCTGCAGTGACGAACCTGCGCCGTTTCATGCCTTCTGGTTCCTCTTTTCTCGGAGCTCGTTTGGGGAAGACGTTGATTCGGCAGTGCAGAGTAAACGCAGGCTGGCAGGACCTCTGCACAGGTGCTTCTGTTGGAGGTGGGCTTGGCATTCGTGATTGCTCTTGTTCTCGTGGGTGACTGTGTTCGGAGACCTTGCACTTGCCCAGTTTTCGCCCCGTACGTTAATGGCTTCGTGGATTTTGTACGGTCAGTTTTTAGCGGCGTGTGCTGTGCTGTTCAAACCCTGACAGAAAACGAGAAACGCTGCGTCAACACCGCTGCCGTCGGGCACTGCTGGGTTGCCATCAGGCTCCTCTGGTGACCTGTTTCTGCGCTGGTTGGCACTCGCTGCACTGCTGTCCTCCCATTCTCGGCTGGTCTCTTCCTGTGGTGGCTTTTCCAGTTCTGCCCAGTGCGAGCGTCCGGCTGAGGGGCCGTAATTGCAAGGGTCGCTGCTCTGCCCCGCACAGCTCGGCGAAGCCGGAGCCATTGGGCCGCTGCCGCCTTTCGAGGCTTGTTAAAACTGGCACCTCTCAGCCGCTGCCGGGAGAGCTCTGCGGCCGATCTCGGAGCTCTGGAGGGAAGGGATTGGGCCCCGCCACCAGCGCAGCTGAGCTCTCGCCGCTCTGGTTTAAGTCTCTCTCCCGTGCACGAGCAGGAGGCGTTTCCTCTCCACACTGTTCGCTTCCAAGCGCTGAACATGAGCGGTCGCGGAGCACTTCTGCCTTTTCTGCTCCATTTCTTGCCGATTTCACGGTCACGTCTGGCGGCGTTGTCACCCCAGCATGTGCCAAGCCCTACAACTTTTTGTTGTGTTTTTCCCCCATGCGGGCACAGCGGCCTCAGTCTCCAGGCAGTGGGACGAGGCTCCCAAATATGCCGAGGCGGGCAGGACAGAGACTTTCTGTCCAGGTTTTTGAGGAGGTGCTGGCCTGGGGCCCAGATTTTTGCCACGTTAGGAACAGGCAGTCTGGGTGTCTGTCCAGACACTGCTTTCGCGGGGCCCAGGCACAACAGTTGGTAGATCCAGCTTTTTCCCAGACTCTTGTTATTCATTCGTACTTTTGTCCCCCTGTGCTGTCCTTTCCTCTCCTCTTCTCTCCTCCCTGGCAGCAGAATACTTGATTTTCTCTGCCCGGTCCCTGCTCCAGAGCCCTTGGCTGGCCTCTTGCCCTGTCTTTCTTCTCCCTCTCCACCTTGGGTCGTACCTGGGGCGCGATGAATCGCTGCTGGAGCCAGATTTCCTGGGGAGGCAGAACTGGATGGGGAGAGGGTGAGAGGGTCCCAGCTGTGAGCATTGGTTCTGATCAGTGGAAGGTGGTTCTGGGCTGGGCTGGTGGGAAGAGGGAGCTTAGGGCTCGTGGGCACAGTGGTTTTCAGGCCCTAGGAATGTGCTGTGGCTGGGGAGCACAGGGTGGGCCTCATGTAAAATCCTCACAGGAAAAGAGGGTGAACTGAACCCTCAGTGCCCAGGACCTGCTCTACCTCCTGAAATATGTCCCTAGCTCCATCGGCCATCTCTGAGAAAGAACTGCAAGCAGGCAAGAGAACGTGCATGCCCTGTGAGACCTGTACCTTGGCAGTGTTGTTCTGCTGATAGGTCCCTGCCTGCCCCAAATTGTCCTTGCCCCGCCTTTGCTTCTGGTGGTGGAAGGAGGCCTGGGAGCACTGTGGTATCGGAGCAGGCAGTGTCAGTTGGTGGCGGGGTTGGCTTCTGCCTTGTGTTGGCACTGTCCTTAAGCCAAGAAGAGTCTCTCGGAGGGAGTGATTTGGGACAGCAGAGTATGTGGTAGGTCCCTCAGATCGGGGTGTCAGTACTGGCATGTGGACACCCTTGTCTCTGAGAATGGGCAGGGGGAGCTGTCTGGAGACATGCTGGCATTGGTGAGGAAAGGGATGCAGCCCTTTTCCTACTGGTCCCAGGGAAAATGCTGATGGGAAGCCAACCTGGAAGAGGTTTTCTTGAGTATTGATCTTTGTGTCACTCCAAAGACCTGTCTCCTACAAGTGGCAGTGCTGGAGCTGAGTGGGAGGTGCCTGGGCCAAACAAGGTCTGAGACTCTTGACACTTCTCTTTTAGGGCATTCTCCTCAAACGCAGTGGCAAGTCCCTCAACAAGGAGTGGAAGAAGAAGTACGTGACGCTGTGTGACAACGGAGTCCTCACCTACCACCCCAGCCTGCACGTGAGTACTGCGCCAGGTGGAGAGAGCAGTGTCCTTTGTGCTGTGGCCGGCGGCTGCTGCGGGGCCTTGCAGGTGCCGCAGTCGCAGAGGGTCGCTCGGGGAGGGCTGGGCAGCAGATGGAAGCCCTGGTCCGTGCCTGCAGCAGAGGTTCAGCGCCAGTGTATTTAGCAGAGCTGATTTTCAGCAGGTCTGGAGGAAGCCCCTTCCCTCTCGTGCGGGCTGTGTCTGCAGTGCCAGGCCGGGAGAGCCAACAGGAGCGTGCGCCGCACAGAACCGCGCTCAGTGAACGCGTCGCTCAGCCCATTAAAGAGGGGTTGCTGCCTCCCTGCATCTGGGGTGAGGAGCAGGTGGAGAACATCTCCCCACCACGGCTGATGGTGCCATTTGGGTGTGGAATAATTTTCCTGGCTGCTAGGTATTGGGTAATGGAGATGAGGTGCCTGTGCAGAGCCTGCCGAGCTGAGCTGGCGCTCGGTGCAGCTCCGATCCTCTTCACTGCTTGGCTCAGGCGCGCAGCTGCCTCCCCATCCATCTCTGTCGCCTCCCCGCTGTGGGGCTAATGGCTTCTTCCCCACTCCCTCTTGAGCACAGTTTGCTGCTGAGACTGCGCCACGGACAGACAGACACACCTGTGACACGGGGCCACCGCACCCTGGCAGAGGCCGTGCTGCAGCGGGGCAGCGCTGCCAAGCATGGGGCAGAGCCCGGGTGTGGGGCTTAGGGGTGCTGAGGGAGCTGAGGAGCACGGGGTGGCAGCTCCTGTGCTTTGTGGATGCTCCTGACCCCTCCGATTGTCTCTGATCTCCTCAGACACACGGGTGTTGGAGTGCACTGAGCCTTCCTCCTCGTTTCTGATCCTGTGTCTCCAACTCACGGGCTTGCTCCATCCCCACCACACTCGGGCAGTGCTCTGTCTGCTGGCTCCCGTGACTCCGAGCCCTTTAACCCTCCCGTCCTCACACTGGGAAGCCAGTCACTGCATCTGCTTTCCTGAATTTGTGGGAGCTTTGAGAACAGCTGTGGGGTTTTTTTTCTGTTGGTCTTTGATCTCCACACTGTGATGTGGTTTTGCAGTTCCCTAAATTCATAACCCCAGTTTTCAGTCTTTATGGACCCAAACGGGAGGGAGTGGCAGCTGCCGCCGCCCGCTCTGCGTGTGCGGGTTTATCACGTTGCCATCGGAGGCCGTTATTACAATCAGCCGCAGAGGCAGAGTAATTTCTGGGATGTTGTTTAACCACCCTCAGATGCTGCTGCTCCACACGAGGTTTCTCTCCTTTTTACACCATTTCTTCCTCAGGGGGTGATCGAGATTGATGTCACTTGCTTTCCTTACTGCACTTCTTCAGTGGTTCATTTCATTACTGCGCTGCCCCGAGCAAAAATCTGGTTTGCCTCCACCTGGTGCTACTGGTGATCCGCAGCCCGTCGCTAAGAAAGGTGCAAGATGGGCCTCTCCTCCCCTGGGTTCCACTGAAAGCTGTGAACCTTGCACCCAAGATAGGTGCTGCGTTGCCCTGTGCGGTTAGCGGGACCGAGGGCTAATGAGGCGTGGGCTGCAGGACGCGGAGCTGCTTGTGTCCCAGCTCTGGCTTCTGGAAGGGTGGGAGGTCCGTGTGCTCCCCCTGTGGCCTCGCCTCCCCAAGAACCGGGAAGGAGAGCGGTGCCCCCTCAACTGTGTTACATCTTGTACCGAGAAGGGCTCTGCTGAGCAGCACCAGCCCCTCTGCCTTCCCTTCCCCTCCTGCTGGATGGCTGCTCTGCGACCTGCTAGGAGGGGACAGGTGCAGGAAGGAAGAGGTGGTCAAGAAGAGGCTGTCCCACTATGTCCTCACGTCCCCATCTTCTAGAGTGAATCAGGAGCTGCTGCTGCGTGTTGGGCACCAGGTTTGTCTCCTGTGATGTGAACAGGTTCCCGTGTCACTCCACAGGGTGCCACAAGCAGGCAAACCCCAGTTCCCAAGGAAGGGCACGTGCTGCTCTGTCACTCCCCGTAGCGGCAGCAGCTCTGAGGCCACCCGGCACGTGGCAAGTGGGCTGCTCCTGGAGTCAAGGAGACACTCTGAAGTTCCTTCCTTGAGAACCGAAGTCCCAGCTTGTCCCCAGGCTGGCTCAGGGCAAGCCTGTACTGCCACGTGTCCAGGGGCTGGCAGAACTCGGGGTGCAGCAGAGGGGGCCCCTGAGGGCATGGCCGAGTGGGAAGAGGGCCTTTCCCAGCCCTGATCCGGGTGTTGAAGCCCCGGAATGTTTTTGTGTGGCTTCTGCATTCCCGGTGGCTTTTCCTCGGCATGATTCAGGGCAGCTCCTGCCCAGACTGCTTTTCTCCTGCACCTCTTCTCTCCCAGTCCTCGGGGGATGAGTCGGTACCCCAGGGAGCAGGAGCTCTGCCTCCCTCCAGTAGGTGTGTCTGCCCCGAAGTGTCTGTGCCCCATTGGAGGAAGATTACTCATGGCTCTGGGTCATGATTTTACCAACCAGAAGCGTCCTGGTGGGGCAGTCCATCTGCTTTTAGGTGATTATCACCTGTCCTGTTTCTGGCTCCGTATCTTGGCACCTCCTGCCCCACGTCGAAGTTTCCTCACTGGGAGTCAGGCTGAAACTGGGTTTGCAGGCACAGAGAGGGCTCCAGTGAGCCGGGTGTTCTGTGACTCCTTGATGGAAGTGTGTCTCGGACCTGTGCTTGGGTCCTGTGGAGCCCTGCGCTCTGGCTCTGAGGTGCCACCTCTGCCTGCTGCCTGGAGCAGCCGGCGGTGACAGGCTCTGCCAGCAGGACACCCGGAGCTGGAGCAGAGGGCAGCAGCTCCGGCTGGAGGCTCGAGTGCTGGGGGCCTGGTGGCTGCGTCCAGCACAGTTTCCGTGGTGCCTCGGGGCTTTCCTTACCTTTATCTGAGCGTGTTCAGGGACAGGAAAAGAACCAGTTCTGTGAAGGGAACCGTGCGGTTTCCTATCGCTCTCCGAAAGCCTCGGAGAACAGAAGCTGGTGCTCACGAGGAAGGTGTCTGTGGCTCAGCCCGTCTCCGCTGGCCAGGCTGCGCTGCGCGCGTGGAGCTGGAGGAGAAGCAGCTCCCATTTTGCAGCCAGTGGAGCCATTCACACAATCACCTTCTGTTAATTCTATCTGCAACATCAATTAAATTGTTTGTAGAAACTAATTGAATGTGGCTTAATCACACATCTTAATAGCTTTCCACGCTTTGAACTCGTTGTTAATTCCAGTAATAAAATGAAATGAGAGAACTGGCTGGGTAATTAGCGAGGAGGCTTGGGAAGAAATTGCTGTTTTATAGCATGTAATAAAAGCAGTGCGCTGGTGACCGCTCTCTCCGGCAGGCAGCCGGCTACCGCAGCAGTTGTGCTGACTTAGGGAAAATCCTCCAGCCCCTCTGAGAGCCCTTGCCCAGGGGTGCCACCAGGCTCCCACCCAACCGGCAACAGCTTGGAGCAATGTTTGGTGGGGCTGGTTATCTAGGAATTGCCCAGGGCACTCAAGGAGGGGTGTGGAAGTTGTTTGAGGTCAAGTGACCCCAAAGGTGGAAGCACAGGGGTGTGTGGCCATCCCCTGCCTCTCAGGTTTGGCCTGAGGACTGGATGCTTGCACAGGGGTCTGTGGAAAGAGAAGAGCTCAAACCAAGGTGCTGAGGTGCTGCTGAGAGGTTTCAACCCTTGCAGGTAGTCACCTGAGACCACAGAGTGTTGCCTTGCAGCCCCCATTCACCCACTTCTTGGAGCCAAGGACTGGGAGCACGGTTGGTCTTGGATTGATCTTGCTCATGTCTTTATCTTCTTGGATGTGGAAGCAGAAAGCAGACTGAGACCAGCTCCAAGTTAATCTTTTTGGTGACCTCCTTGTGAACTGGAGCAAGCCCAAGCCTCCCTGCAGCAGCCGCAGTCTCGCTCTGGACGGTTGCTGCCACTCCTCTGCCAGTTGTAGATCCTTCTGCTCTAGCGGGAGGTGTCCCTGCCCAGGACAGTGGGGTTGGAACTAGATGATCTTCAAGGTCCCTTCCGGCCCAAGACATTCTGTGGTCCTACGATCCCCAGCACAGAGTGCCAGGGAAGGATGTGTCCCCATCACAATTCCTCCCAGTCTCTCGCTCAGCTTTCGGTCCCCGCTCCCTTGAGGTCTGCGCAAGAGCAGGGCAGGGCAGGTCCCCTCTGCGCGTACAAGGGAGTTGTTCTGAACTGGGTTACGTTGGGCTTGGATTACTCTGGCTGTGGCCCGAGAGGGAATTCCCAGGTATCCCATTCCTGTACTATGTTATATTATGGGCTGTTATAGCTGAGTGCTGTGGGTAAAAAGACAATGGATGACAGGGAGGAAGAGCTGCCTGCCACCTAAGTGCTCTTTTGCTCCATCTTATCTCTGATCCCCAGCCAGGCTTTCACAAAGGGGCTCGTCATGGCCTCTGACCACCCACAGCAACATCCCGACGTTATTCATGTCAGAGCTGACCCCTTCTGGGCACGGAAAGTGAGACCTGGCACTTCTCTGGGGCCAGTTCTCGGTCATGGGAAGAAGGCGGGTCGCAGTCGAGGCTTTGCACCCGTGTTGTCAGAAAGCAGCTGGCTGTGGGCACTGGGGAAGTCACAGGGTCTGCCACCTGTAGTCTACCTGGGACTTGGGTGTAGTGCAAGAGAAGCCAGCCTCCAATGAGCTCCCAGGTCCGACGAGCTCCCAGGTCACCTCCGCGTCGCTGGCCGGCCATCTCTCTGTGAACCTGGTACCACGTGGATGGAGGGATCCGGGCTTTCGTTTTGACTGCATGGGTGAGAGGGGAGCTGGGGGCGACGGGCCCAGCAGGGCTGATGTGACCCGTTCTGCCTCTCCGCTCTAGGATTACATGCAGAATGTCCATGGGAAGGAGATCGATCTGCTGAGAACGACCGTGAAGGTACCGGGCAAGCGGCTCCCCAGGGCCACGACGGCAGCAGCCCCCGGCGCGAGCCCCAAAGCCAACGGGCTGGCGAAGGAGAGGAGCAGCACCCAGCTGACGGGGGGCTCAGGTAAGAGGTGCTGTGGCTGCCCCACTGCCGTGGGCACCCTTCCCATGGGCACCAGCGGTGCCTTGCTCTGCTGAGCTGCTGACCGAGGCTGTGCTGGAGTTTCTCACTTTCAGCACTCTCGGGGGGGTGTCTCCGGCAGGTGTTGTGGCTCTGTGTGGGTCTCAGGTAAGCTCCTGATGCGATTTAATGCTATTTAGTGTCCAGGACAAAAAAAAAAAGAGCGAAGGGCTTTAACAAGCCATGATGAGTATGACAAGTTGCTGTTTGTGGGGAAGGTGTTGCTCCCTAAACCGCAGGAAATCTCAACCGGGGATGTCTTGTGACCCCTGGCAAGTTCTCTTCTCTTTCTTCCCTTTCTCGTGGCCCCCTGTCTCCTCACTTTGTCCTGGAGAAATAGTGATGTGAGGGGCTTGTTTTGTAATTCTTCTGTGTATGCAGAGAAGAGGCGCGGCTGCTGCAGAGGGTGGGGAGGGGAGGTTGGGAGGCTCTCTGGTTTCTCGTGGAGTTCATGTCACACCGCTCACCGCTTCTCCTGCCGCAGAAGGCATCTCACCTGCCCAGGGAGCCATTTAACTTGGAGCTTTGTGCCTTGACTTTGTCCTCAGGGTTGGTGTCTTTGTCCGGGGTGGATGGTTTCCACACACGTTCTTCCCAGCCAGCTGTTGGCAGCAGTCTGGTATAGCAGGGTTTGGTACCTCTCCACTCTTCAGGGTAACGAGGGAGTGCTGGTGATGCTGCTACCAGAAATCCTTCGTGATCCGGTACCTTGCGCTGTGCCACCGTGAGTGAACTCGGGGGACCACATCCTGGTTTCTTTTCCGTCCTGCTCTGCACCCCAGCAGCGTCCTGCAGTTGTGGTGTTGTCAGCACCGCGCTTCCCAGCCCTCTGGAGCTGAGGACTCCTGAGATGGGGTGAGCGCCAGGAGCTGGCTGGGGTCCTCCGCACCACACGTGGTGGCAACATCATTTGGTGCCAAGTGTGAATCAGTAAACCCTTCTGAACCCAAACTGCTGTTTCTGTAGGGTCAGAACGAGTCTGCAGAGCGGTGGCTGGTTGCAGTTGCCATCTTTCTGATGGAGGACATGCGGCTCTGCCCCTGTTCTGCCACGGCTCTGCGACACAAAACGTCATGTCCTCACGCCCTCAGCATGCCCGGGCGCGGTCACGGTTCCTGCTGCCGTGCTGAGCGCTCTCAGGCCTGTGTTTCCAGGGGGCTTTCTCTGAGCTCCTGCTTGGAGAAGATTGTCGGAGCAGTAGGCAGAATTCAAAGACAAAGCGCAGAAAAGCTTGCGCTGGTGTCAAACCAAGTGCTCACGTAACCCCGTGTCCTGCGTTCAGCAGCCATCTCGGGCCTGTTGGGCTCCCAAGAGCCAGTGGAGATGTGGCTCGGTTGCTGATTACTGCCGCTTGGCAAACGGGCACTTGGAAGTGAGCGTGGTGCGAGGAGGCCTCTCAGCCTGCTCAGCACAGCTCCAGGGCACGTGGTGCGTGGAGGCTGAAGCCGGAGCTATTTAAACCTGAGGGGAGACGTCGTTTCCTGGCAGGGAGGGTAATTAAATGTTGGAATAGTTTATCTGGAGAGCTGGTGGACTTCGCTCCACTTGAAGCCTTTACGATGAGATCAGCTGTCCCTGTACAGGGCAGGCTTTAATCCAGCGCCTGCGAGTTGCTGTGTGCCTGGGTGCAGGGGCTCAAGCTGGATGGGTACGATGGGCTTTTCTGAGGTAGAAACCTTGGAGTTTGAGATCCCCTGCTCGCTGTCCTCTCTCTGGACCCCTGAGCAGAACTGCGCTGCTCTGCTGCCCAGAGCCAGTGTGTTAGCGTGGGCTCAGCGTTAAGGCAGCAGCCCGAGGCCGATTTTGCGCCATGTAGTGGCTGCGGGTGGTTGTCTGCGTTGGTCAGAAGGGTTTTTCTCCTGATACACAGAGGGTAAGATGTTGTCTGAGGAGTTTTTTCAACTCTGATGCCTCTAAGACTGATTGCAGCTGATGTTACAGTTGCCACAGTAAGTGTACTGACGTGATAACAACCCTCCGGAGTGAGTTGCTCATATCCCTGTCTGCTGCAGAGCACTGGATTTGGGGTCCGTAAAGAATCTGCTTCAGATCAGCAGGGACTTGGCAGTTCTGCTGCCTTTGGGGCTAGGGATGGGACTGTTACCGGGGTTCGCCGGGCATATCTCATCGTGCTTTGGGCAGCTGGAGAGGGAGCACCTCAAAATCCGCACTTCTCTGACAGTGCACCAGTTAATCTTTAGAGGACATGAGCTGTAGAGACACGAATGACTTGCTGTCTTACACCAGGAGTGCCTGGGTAGAACCAGATGGCCTGTGTTTACACTGGAAAGGAGGTAGTCCATGGTTTCTTGGTGACCTGAGGTAAGTGACTGTGCTAATTAATGTCCACCACATGCACAGTCCTTACCCAGGGGCAAGAAAAGGAGGAGATAAAGGGAAGAGGAAGAAAAAAAAAAAGATAAAATCCCTCACACTGCCCTGTGTGTGGATAAAATACACGCATGCAGGACTCTGGTGATGATTCAAACTCCCGGAGAGGGTACAGATGGTACAGTGTGGAGCTAAATACAGTAAGAATGGGGAAGGAGCCAGGGAAGTGCCAGCCAAGCGGAGCTTGTCCGAGAACACCGTGGCTGTGCCTCCTTGAAGCATCTCTCATGTGCCCAGATGTGTCCGTGGCACTTCTGCTGCCACCTTCTTGTCCCGTAGGTTTTCTTTGGAGATGTGTTGCAGACTACCACTGAACTCCTCCATCCTCTGACTTGAGAGAATCAGGCTCACAGAATCGTTCTCGTTGGCAGAGCCCTTTGAGCTCCTGGAGTCCAACCATCCCCTAGCACGGCCAGGGCACCACTGACCCCTGGCCCTCAGCACCACAGCTCCACGGGGG
>JAAGNO010012444.1:0-45244 GCA_033439905.1 Ceryle rudis | reverse complement strand
GTCCCAGCCGATGGCCGGGAGGGGGGGTGGGGCCTGAGGGAATCACGCCGCCGTTTCCCGTTTCGGTTGGGAGAGACCTTCAGGATCATCGAGTCCAACCTGAGGCGGAGCGGCTGTGGAAATGGTGACTTAAACCAGCAGGAAGGCTGAGAAGAGGGGGGGCGGGTTATTAGGTCTGCGAAAAGATTAATTACAAACACAATAGATCTGTACTTTGGTTTTGAAGTGAATAAGCGTTACACTCCCTCGGGTGGAGATGGGGCGCTCCCACCACGGGTTAGGACACCTCGGGCACTACTGTGCCAACAAGAACAAAAACTTGATCAAGTGTTTTGCCTGGATCTGCACAAGGACATCTGATGTCCCAAGACACGTGCTTGAGGAAGACTAGTGACCAAAAAACAATGGAGCAGATCAGACCTCAACACCAGGCCACGGTATTAAAGAGTTTGCCAAAATGGGGTGACTCATGCTCCTGAAAAGCTCCAATCCCTCCACAGATATTGAAAAAAAACCATCAGATTATTCACTGGTAATTATTTCGTCCGCTGCGTTGCAGTGAAGTCCAAGCCATGCAGCACTGAATGAACCGGGCTCTCTGTGATCAGCAAAGCTTCTGTCCCTGGAAAGTAACACTCCATTTCCTACGGACTCAGCAGTAGCCACGTGTCACGGTGTTTAATGAGAACATGACCACTGACAGGAGTTGCTCCCAGCTCTGGCACTGCAGATGGCTCCTGTCCCTTTCCTGCGCTTATTTATCCTACTCCCCCTGGTAGCCGCTCCCTGCGACTGGCTTGGTAAAGGCCCCACTCCATCTCCTCTGTGCTGGAGTGCTGCACCACGGGGGGGTGTGGTGCTGGTGGGGGGCCATGCCTCCTTCCCTCCCAGTCCTGGTGCCACCCGGATCTCCCTGGTGCTATGACCGCCAGGGACTATGCTGCTCTAGTTACATTAAATAAGTTACAGTTGTGACATAAGGTCTTTGTGGGTTCATTATGGAGAATGTCTGTGCCCACGCTTCCCATAAGCCTGCTCTTCTTCCAGGATTTTTTAACTGAGGGATAGTCACTCACTGCGCTGTGGAAGGGAGTCTGCAATGAGGGGAATCCCCTTGCAAGGTCAAAGTGTTTGAACAAGGCCATAGGCTGACCTGGGAAGGTGCAGTCTTGTCTCTTGTCACCTTCTTGTGCCCTTAGCCTTCACTCCTGAACATGATTGCTCCTGTTCCAGGCAGAGTACCATCCCCAGCCATGGTGCTTTGTCTTGCTGGGACACTGCAGAGCCCAGACCCATGATGTCATCCCATGGGGACTTCCAGTGCCCCTGGGTTTCCTTCCACCCATTTCACCTGACACTGCACAGCCCGTGTTCAGACTGATGGGGGCTGGCTCTGCAGTATTTCAAGTACCTAACACCAAACCCGTGAAGTTTCCAGAGTCGGGGTTTAGAGGCTCCAGGTGTCTGACAGTGCCCAGTGCACCCTGACTGCACCATACAAAGTCATTGTGTTGCTTGCAAAGTTAGTTGTGTTTGTGCTTGCTCCAGAAGTGCCTCACCCTTTCAGCCTGACTTACGACAGATCATTTCTTCTGGGCAAATTCTTCTTTCCTTCCTGAGAACATCCCCCAAGGCAAAGCTTTCAGTCTAATAAAAAACAAAGGCAATCTGTTGAACTGACCGCCTTCCCGTGCTCACATAACACCCCATGAGGCCCCCCCTGCATCACTCCTCAGCTCCCAGCAAGGAGACGCCCTTTGAAGCCCAAGCTGGTTTGTGACAGCGCAAGCTGGCCCCTGTGCCCGCAGCGACACTGCACGCTGGGGCTTCTTGAGCTTTTTCTGCTTACCCTGGAGCCTTACCCTTCCTGGGGGGAAGGCACAAGAATGCAAAAAGATGCTGCTGAGCCATCAGGTGCTGCCAGTGGTAAACCTGGGGGGTTATGCTGCATATCTGCTGGATTAGAGATGCTCCATCATCTTTGTGCTTTGTAAAAGTCCCTTGACTGCTGTACGTGCAAAATCACACAGAAGTGCTGAGACTTACAATGATCTGGAGAAGATGGAGCCCCGGAAATCCTGAGGGAAATGCAACGCTGTAGCAGTTGAGGAAAAAAAAAAAGATGGTGTGATACAGTAGGGTGCTTTTTGTGAATAGAAGACTTACTGTGAAAGGTCCTAATTAGCTTGGTGGTAGACAGAAGTGGAGTGTAAAGCAAACCCTCTGGCTTGGGAAGCTGAGCACTGAGCCTCTTGCAGCTCCATCTTCCTGTGAGAGGGCTGTCTGTGGAAGACCAGCCTCAGCTCTTCCATTTGTCCATTGCCTAGGCTCTTCTTTCCTTATGACCACAAAACCAGCACAAAGCAAGCAAATTTCCTCTGCTGGAGTGTAAGCAACAAGCTCTATGTTGAGAACCTGCATCCTCCCCTACTCGCATGGTCCCATCCCCGGCCAGCAGGACTCACTCACTCACTGTTCCGGCCACAGATGCCTTGCCAAGAGCCGTGTCTGCTCCACTGAATCGTGTCTCCGCGAGAGAGGGCACAGCTGAAGACACTGGTACTTCAGTAGCTAGAGGCCGCATTGACCAGGCATCCATGATCAGAAGTCTGGCACTGTTCAGGTGTTGGTATAGTTTTTCCCGGATCAGCAGATATTAAATTGCACTGTACCATACACATTAAAATAAAAGTCAGAGCTGATATGAAAAATGCCACTGCTCAGTCGTGTATCCTGCCTGATTTTTCTTTTTCTCTTTCTTTAATGAAGAAAGTTGCTCATCCCTAAGGCTATGAGATATCTGTCTGGCATGAGTTTCTGTGGGAAGCCAGGCTCGCTACCAGTTAATCAAATACTTGGTGCACTCTTTTAAAATAAGATCTTTCTTTCATGGCTTGGGAGGGGGGTGTATGGCTAATGGGGCAGACACTGGGAACAGAGAGCGTCAGGAAACAAAGCCACTGTAGCTAGCAATCCAGTCGGGCAGCCCACGCAAGTACTCCAACACATCAGAGTAACATTCTGGTGGAACAGATGGAGAAAAAACACCAACACAGGTCTAGCTTACAGGCATCCACCACCCAGAAATAGAAAATAATTCTGGTGATCAAAATCCCCTTATCCCCTTCCCTTGCAAGGCCTGGTCATTCCTGGGGCTTCACAGGCCACGGTAAAATTATACATGTAACATACGTAAGTTTTTTGATCGCTCGCAACGTGCTTGGAAACACAGAAGCTGCCTCGGCCAACCTTTTCCTTCCCCGTTTAAAGTGGTTGGGCAGGAGAGCTCAGAGCTTTGTGGAGTGTGAAGTCACTGGTTCAAACCACCGAGAATGCCAAGGCAGGGAGCAGAACCACCACAGATCAGGACTTGTTTGCCGGTTTGCATTAAATATGCTTAATAACCATTATGCAGTGTAGGGTGCATTCCAGGGTGTGAAGCCTTGAAAGCGCTTCCTGAATACCCAGGGCCTGCTCTTCCTCCCCAGTGCCTCACAGGACACCCAAAGAACATGTGTCTGGGTTGCTGTGTACGCACCACCCTCATCTGCTCTACCCAACAGTTCTGCAAGTGCCAGCCTGTTTATGATTTGATAAGTTCTTTTTTGAAAAGCAGTCCTACATCTAAGCGGCCATAGGAATGAAGCTTTCTGACTGCGCTACTACGTCACAGCAGCCGAGGTGAGATCTCAGGAGGGAAGGGATTGGGTGCAGAAGTCAGCGCTCTGTCGCTCAGATTTCTTCTCTCCGTTGACTCTGCAGATCGTGGTATTTTTAAGGACCGTTCATTGGAAAGGTAATGGCAGAGTCTGACTAATGGTGTTTCTGGGCAACTATTCAAATTACTGAATGGCTATTTAAGATGTTTTCTCCCAGGCATTCAAAACCTTCTCTGGCTTTACAACCTTCTCTCTTGCTCCTCAGCCCCCTTTTCTGTCAGGCTTTTGTCTTACAGCTGAACTCTGCGATTAAACACCACAGCTTTCAGACACATAAGTAATGATATGACTTGAGATGACAGACCTGATCTCTTTCTTAATGCCTGTAACTTCCACTGCTTCTCTTAATTCCCTTGTCTTCTCCCAGGATTTTAGGGGTAGACTGCTTTGTGTCCTGCAAATCATTTAAAAGCCACCAGCTCCTGCATTTAACATCCAGTCTGAAAGAATCTTCAGTACAATGACTGGGATAAGGGAAGGACCTAGAGAGAATTAGATCTTTTCAGATCCTCGTATAGAAAACTCACAATTACAACACAGAAATTAAAACTGAGAGTTGTCAGTGGGGATCTGCTATCAGTGTAACAAACCCTGCGTGGCTGCAGGGACCTCAGCCTGCTACCTCACCTGACAGCCTGATTTCTCATTTTCTCCAACTCCAGCTGGTTTCGGGAGGTTTGGGGTTTGAATTTTCTATGGACATTACTGTCCCCAGTTTGCAAGCCAGCAGGGACAGGGCAGGGAGCTTTCAGTGCTGGGTCAGAGAATTTTATGTCTGACTTCCTAGGACATGGGTGCTCAGGGTTTAATCAGTAGTAAAGGGGGTTTAATGAATGCTGAAGCTGCAGGTAACAAACTGGCCATTTTTTGAGAAGTGATACTAAGGACACAGGTTTGTGTGCAGCTGTGAATATGTAGCTCATATATATATATATATGGATAGGGCTCACTCATCAGCCTGTAATAGTATACAGGGGCCAGGTTAGGTACTTGTGTACTAGGCAGAATGTATTTTATTTAAAACGGAACGTTACTGCACGACAACCGTGGCAGCAACAAAAGAAGCAGATAAAATGGCTGCAATAGGAAAAATATATACTACTTTTTAACTAAGGTACATGTTAACCTACATATAAATCTACCACATCCTTTTTTGGGTAATGGTGAAGGGTTATTTGGAAGTGAATCAATGCACAAATGAGGGTGCTAATTCCAAAGAGTACATTTTCCAGCAGCCAATGATCCGATGTGGTGATTTGAGGTGAGACTGAAAGCTTTTAAGCCAGCTGGATATTAATTGCCAGGAATTGTGCTTCCAAAGGTCATAGCTGCTCATTCAAACCATGACAAAACTATTAAGTAATCCCCGTTATAGAGGCCAGTGTGCAAGTCTTGAGATGCTTCTTACAGGGTGTTCGAGACTCCTTGCTGAGCTGGTCTCTCCCTCTCACTTCAGAATATATTCTGCTGTAGAGGGGAAAGCAACCCAGGAATCAATCAGCTATTAAAAAATTATGTTTGATATTTCAGGGTTTTTTTAGACTGGAAACTTGGAAAAAAACCTCAGTATGAGTAAACCAGTAACAACTCTTTGTTTTCTAAGTGCATAATGCTTATGTAAAGCACAACAGTTATCAAGCAGGATTCTCCTGTCACAGAACAGGTAGAGCACAGACATAGGATTTGAATTTCCTTCATGTTGTCTTCCTGCCCTAAAAATTGACCTGGTTCTCATGGGAACCTCTTATAGTTCCTATCATCTTTCCCTATCTTGCTCAGGCAGAGCGTGGTGGTGATGAGGTGCTGGGAGAGGAGGGGCTATGGGCTGAATGTCCCTGCACAGGCCTTACCTGCATCAAAAAAACCACTGCAGGTCTGAGCAGAGATGACTTGAGGAAAGCATGGACTGATTTCTTGACCTCTGAAACTGGATGCATCTGTCCATAGTTTGGATCTCTGAGTCATGCAAGTCTGGTTTTATAACCAAAAGGAAACAGGAATGTCTGGATTGACCTCAAAAGATCCCCAGATAAAACACAGCATCTGTAGCAAGGCTACAGCCAGCTTTGTCTGCATGGGCTAGAAAAGAAGCTTAAGGTGGCAAACTCCTACGCAGACACATAACTTCTACAACATCTTCCTGGATCTTACACTCTGGGATATGGAGCGATTTCAGTCACTAAAAACTAACTCTCACAGGCTGCAAGCAGCTCAGCAACCACCCTCTGACCCACCTCAGCACACACCTCAGGCCCAGGCAAAGAGTTAAGCGCAGTCTGAAATGCAGCAGATGCTCTAAATGCTACAGTTAAACCTCTGTCAGAGCCTCCATACCAAATATTCCCCCCAGTAATGCAGGCCTGTGAAAACCCATCTCTTGCTCCATGTTTTCCTTTCTTTCTTTGTGGAGTAGACATTTGTTAGCATCAATTTGGGAGGCCCTGCTCCATGAGCGAGACCCAGCTCCTCTTTTCCACTAGTTTGTTTTCTGTATCTTCCAATTTACCTGTCACAACAGAAATAGCAGTTAACTGCTGGGATCTCACTACAGTCACATTTCTTTGCTTCCACCACTGTATTTCTTAATCCAAATCCACATTTGTGCTCCTTGCCCTACCTTCTGTGTCTATCCACAAAGTCCTCTGACATCCTCAGAAAATTCCTGCAGCAGCCTTTTCCTCTGGCCAGATCTCTGACAAAGCATCTCTTCCAAACCAGCTCTGGTCCTGCTGTGTCCTCTCATATAGCTTCACCCAATCCCCTACCATTTGCTCTAGGGAAAGAGAGCACAACCCATCCCTCAGGTGTGGCCTCTTCATCAGACGCTGAATAAGCTGCAACTTTCTGATCCCTTATCTCTCAGTGGCTGCTCTGTGGTGGTGGGTGAAGGTCCTGCACTCTGACCCTAGGGCAGGCTCTTCACCTCCCTAGAGAGCTGACTGCAGTGCCTGTGGAGTGGTTTCCTCTTCTCCTGTGTACTTTTAGGGTCACCACATTCATCTCCTTCACTGAGCTGTCTAGGGGTTAATGAATTACTGTTTGTACAGCTCTTTGAAGATGAAAAGTGCAATGGTAGGGCTTTGTTATTGTTACCACGTGTGAAGAGCTCCATACCAAACCCAACTGTATTGTGTTTGGCCACTGGATGTCACAGCTGCTCAACACACAATGCAGCTGAAATAAGAACCGAAAAGTGCTTACCCAGCAGTGGGCAACAGCCCCATTTCCAGAGCCATTATTTGTTCTGTGAAGAGTGTTTGTTTGTTAAGGGGCTTGGGGTCTTCTCCTGTGTTTATGCACTACTAATATCGATTTTTGGAGAGACTGAGCCATAACTGTGCTTCCTCTGGGTGTTATTACACTAGGTGAGCAGGAGCAAAATTAGTATTTTTATGGAAGGAGGTGCAGTTATGTATAAAAACTAGTAACACATTGTCTGAGAAGGTGGGTAGGTATTTGTGCATGCTGACAAGCTGTCTTGTCACTGATTTATTCCTTCTTTATCCCACCACCATCCAGTCCACAGAATTACACCCTGGTATGATGGAAAAATTTCTCTTAGGACAGCTCTCAACAGCACTCCTTTGATCCCCACGCTCAGGCCATGTTCCTGTGTACCTCACACTAAATGCAGAAGGAAAAAAATATCTCCCTCTTCCTAATCCTCCTTTCACACGGTTTTTTTCAAAGTCTCAAGTAGACATCCAGAACACAAAGTCACTTTCAGCAAAGTCTGTAGAGCAGACCTATTGGACATTACAAGGACTGTAATTTCCTGGAAATGAAAATGAAGAGGGATTATTTGACCATGTTCTCTTCTTTTTATAGCATCACATTGTTCTTTTCCCCAGTTTGCCAGTGAAAGGCCGCTCACACTTGTGGTGCGGTGAGGTGATAACCACCCCAGAAGTGATGTGAACATTAAAGAGGGAAGAGTATTTTAAGATAATCCAAGGGCTATAGCCATAACTAAGAGTAATTGGCCGAAACTGAGCAAAAGAAAATTTAGGTTGACGATGAACTGCAGGTAGCTAATGCTGAGATCTGTTAGACCGTGAAATGGAATTTGCAGAGGAACCTCTCTGCCTTAAAATGGGCAAATCCTGCTTTTAGGAACGCTGGTGTAAACCGCTGGGGTCTCTCTCTGCCTGCCTCAAAGCCTATTTCTGTTACAAAGCTTTGGTAGAATCAACAAATGTATCTGAACTTCTGTCGGTAGAAGGTGAATTTAGCCAAGCATGTAAAAATACTGTAAAGGAGGAAGAAAGCCTAAAGGGATTGTGTGGACTGGAGAAATGAATTCTAGTGCTTTTCTACCTCTGACTTCTGTGATCTCTGTATGCAGTTGAAAGCCAGGGGGCAAAAAGGGGAAAAGAAAAAAAAAAAAACCAACATAGCATGAGCAAAATTTCAAAGAAGTGAGGGCCAATTTTAGAAGGAAGATGTGAAAACATTACAGGGATTGTTGAATAAAAGAATCTTGTGCTTCAGTCTGCACAGCTATTGCCAGCTTTACTCATGAGTTTGAGCCTACCAGCACTAGCTGCTTTTTGTCTTTCGAAAAAATTGTGTAGGCTCTGAATACTTCTATTCATCCAGCACGACTTGAGCAGGCAGAGAGCTTCATGTGAAGAGGTTTTAGACTCACTTATGAAAACCTAGATAGCTCGATTGAAGGCAATCTGTCCATCTCACATCAAACAGCCTTTTCCTGGTCAAATGTTTGCTGAACTTGGGAGTGATGCAGCTATTACTGCAACCTCTGATGAAATTCCTGCTGATTCAGAGGGAGAGGAGTTAACCCTTTCAAGTTCTGGGTCAAAGGAGCACTGAGGTATTGAGCTGACTACTTCAATGCAATGTCAAGGTTTTAATGTGGCTACCAATACTCAGAATGGATCAGAAAGTCAGACTTGAGCTGAGCTTTAGGCCAGCGAGGACAGAGGGTATAGCCTGGGAGAAGTGGGATTTAAAAGATGGCAGAGAGTCAGGGAAAACTGTAGAGATAAAAGTCAAGTGCATGGAAGCCAATGATGTGGGATAAAAAGCTTATTTCCTACTGTAGTCAAGGTGGGAGGGGGGAGGCTGAAGTCTGTGTAACTGTGTCTATGTGAAAGTAGCCTGCCTTTGTGAAGAAATCACACCAAGAATATTCATGGCTGATATACCCGACATTAGATTTTCCCACTGGCTAAATCTGGGTGCAGAGGTGAGTCCTGTTACACCTACAACCTTCTTCACCTGTAAAACACCAGTTCACTTCAAGCACAGTCCTGCCATGGTACCTGGAGTTGCCAGTCACTACGTCCACACCTCTCTAGCAATTACATTGGGGTAGTAGAGCAGATGACTAACAAAGATAAGCCTCAAGCCAGACAGGTTTAATACCATGTACACTAAAAAAACTCTGTAGCTCCAAGAACCAATAAGCACTGGTTGATGTCTGCAATACCTTATGCAGGAGAAGGACTCCTTCCATATATTCAGCTTGTAGTTAGAAACTTATTATTCAAATACATTTATAGAGTTTAATTAAAATTATTGTTCTGTCATAATTCCGAAACAAATTCACACTTAGTGCCCTTAGTAAATCCTCTCCCCAGAGTGCTGTGTCTCCTGGAGTACCCACTAATCTGGGGAAGCTAACCTGAGCTAACAGAGATGTGGTTTTTAGATGTGCTGAGCACCCATAGCTCCTGCTGATGTCAGCTGGAAAGTCACAGTTTTATCATGTTGCAAAAAACTCCGTTAAAAATTAATTCACTGTCATCTCCAGTTTCCTGGCACCAGTACATTCCTGAATGGGCTTTATTTCAAAACCCTTGTGCAGGCTGGGCGAGCTAATCGATAAAGCACAGGCAAGAGAAACAGCTTGTCCCTAGATGACATCCATTTAAACACCCTCAGTGAGCACTCACAGGCAGGGTGACAGGAGGGATGCTTTGCTGCAGAGGTGACCTCCTCTTCTTGCATCTTGTTCACACCCTTATGTGCTGCTGGGTGGAATCCTGAAGTGTAAACAGGTATAAACCCCCAAAATTTCTCCCTCAGCTAATTTCAAAGTCTATTTACCCAACTGGATACACAAAGATTATGAAGTGCATTGCAGGGCATGTTTGATTTATCCAGTCCTTACACAGTTCAGTGCAACTGTCAGAATAAATGATTTCTTCAGGGGAGAGAGGGAAAAATATACATTTGGTTAATCAACTCAATATTACAGCAGTTCCCAAAGATTAAATATGCACTGCATGAAACAGCAATCCAGGAAAGGCCTTTTAATGTTAACAGTTCACTTATAAAGAATAAGGTTTTGAATAAAAAAACCCCTGTTTCTGTTCTTCAGCACAGTCTAATCCTAGAAAACTGAGTTCACATGAAAGCTGTAACACACCTATTGCTCTTACTGTTGAATTGCTGTTATTATGTACCCTACTGCTGAAAACAATAATTGCAAATATTACTGCAAGTAGCAGGGACGTTGCAAAGAAAAGGGCTGAAATGTCACTGAGATTTTTACGCTTCCTAAGGCTTTTTAAAGAAATGCCCCCTCCACCTTGGTTCTGGCTGCAGATACTGCGAGGGACATGTGGATCCCAGCTGCCCTGTTCCGCCTGCTCCTGGTGCGCCTGAGCTGCTCTCACCTAGTGCACTGGACGTACAAAGGTAATGATAAATGAGGCTGTTTTGGGACTGTTACTGCTTGCTACAGGCTCTCCCATCCTTTCTGTGCTGCCGAAGCAACACTCAGCTTGACTCTCTTTCCATTAGTGAAAGATCTCCACAGAGCAGCTAATTTATTCCGCTTTATTATTGTCTGTGTGTCTTGAAAGTGATTCTCTTCAATGTCACCCCTTTTTACTCTTTTGTGTGGTGAGGATACATTGTCAGAGTTGGCAGACCAGTGACACTCAAACAATGGGGCAAATCTTCACAATGTGTTAGAATAAAAGCTGCCCTTTGGATGATCCTGGAAGGAAAAGATTTAAATACTGCCTACTTATTACTTTATTGCCATATGCCATGGAATACAGATCACTAAGAAGTGCTTATTTATCTGAGCCACCCCAGATCACTCCTATCTCAGAAAACACACAAAAGGTTCCATTTATTGAAACCATTTCACTTCTTTTGTTAGCTCTCTCCCTAGTTAAAAATAGCAAATTTGCTGCTGGTTCCTGATCCTAAGCTGAGACTTCCCACCTATTGCCCTGGTCTTACTCATTGTCACATTGGTTGAGAACCCGACTCCACACCTTTGGCAGCTGAGGTGCATTTAAATCCCTATTTCTATATGAAAACTGCTTCTCTTTAGGTGGAGGATCGGGATCCAGCCATCACTAAGCTATTACTGCAATGCAGGTTTCTTATGTTGCAGCACAGTTGTCCCGCAGACAGAATAATGTATATTTTCACTCTAGGGAAGGCAGAGCAACCTTTTATTGCTGCAGCTCCTGGTGTTATAACAACTAGATTGACATGCCCTGCTGGCAAATGAGGTGAGTTTTCTGACTCCTGAGCTAAGAGCGGTTTGCTTCTCCTCCACACAGAAGGGGAGCTGGATGAAGAGCACTGGGGAAAGCACTTTGCAGACTGTGCTGGCAAGCACCAATCTCCAATTGACATCCAGAGGAAAAAAGTGAAGTACAACCCCCAGCTGCTGCAGCTGGAGCTGAGTGGTTACGATGGGCCTCTGCAGGGGGATTTCACAATGACCAACAATGGTCACTCTGGTAAGACTGGGGAGATCCTTCTCATCACCTACCTAAAAAGAGAAGCTAGTTAAGAAGTCATCACTGACAAAGGAGCAGCCTGAAACAGAAATCAGGGCACAGAGCTCACAGAAGTTATTTGGTCCTGCAGCAGCTCCTGCTGTCTGTCAGAAAGAGCAGCTCTAAGGCACAGGGAAACAAATTCCGCCTGTCCCCCCAGCCGCCTGTCCCACTGCAGCCCCTGTGCTGCAGCTTGGCACAGGCACTGAGCACTGAACGTGCAGCACCCAGGGGCCTCCCATGCACTGTTTCCATGGCAGCAGGTGATGCTGGCAGCCCAGAGGCCAGGGAACAGGCCAGGGCAGCAAAGGCCTTACATTTTTGAAATGCAGATGCCTTTAATGATGGGTCTGTCCTGAAAACACAACTCTTTCATCCACACCTCTTTGTTAGCATCCTGCACTGATGAGTTGAGGTTTCTGTGCATCTTATGGAGTTAAGGCCTGCAGCCATTCAAAGGTAGAGAGAATGCACCTTCCTGCTGGGACAGCTGATGGAAGATACCTCAACCTGACAGCTTTCTGCTTTCAAGCTCTAAAGTAGGCTGTGGTGTATCCTCTGGAGCTTTCACCTGGGCAACATAGCATGAATTTATTGCATCGTGTTTGGGGTACAAAGGAGACTGTGAGTGCAGGTATGTACTTTCTCAGCAAGCACAGGATACGGGAACAGTGTGTTCCTCACACAGCTCCTGCGTGCTCATCTCACCACTCTACCATAGCTAGAAGATGACCTCAAACCTTTTGTGTCCAGCAAGTGACACTAGGTTGAAATGCAGTGGAATGAGCCAGCTCTGCCACAGCAGTAGGTAGCTTCTTCTTCCCTGGCTGAACAGATGTCCTGGGACGATGTCAGGCTCGTGACAGCACAGGAACAGACTATTCGTTTTAGCTGATTGAAATGCTATTCACAGACAAAGCTTTTTTTTTTTTTTTTTTTTTTTAACTCACCTTAATTTGCTTTCCCATCTCACTTCATTCTGCTCTCCTAGCTTTGCTGTTTTCCCCAAGCACACAGGAAAGCTTTCCAGAAACACTTATATAAACCAGAGAACTAAAAGGAGGTTATGTTTCTGCAAGATATTTTCTCTGATAGACATTGAAAAGGGATGAAAGGCAGCTAGGGCATTATAGAGTGACCCTTTCTTTCAGCGTACGACAAGACTGCAGGACTAATGAGTGGTATTTGGGGCGTACTGACTCCTTTCTGCATTCAAAAAAATGCATCTTTTGCCCCTGTGGCATAATAGGAACTAGAAGTGATAGGACCAGAGAACCATAGTTCAGTAGCAAGTTTGCATCCAGGGTTTGGTTAGGTGTAGGTCACACAAAGTACAACACAGAAGAGAATCCCTCCCTTAGAGCACTGGTATTTCGGGTCTTAGGAAGGGAAGCAGAAGCACAGCATGGGTTAAAAGCCTTGCCTTTAGCCACAGTCTCAGGGCAAGGCTTATCGTTTAGGAGATCCTGGATTCCCCTGCTGCAGGCTGTAATTCATTGTCTAAATAATTCATCGGCTGGTACTGTTGGGATAATGCTTTTGGACTACAGATGAGCAATGAGAGAATTTTCTGATAGCTGCAGTGGGGAGAGAAAGAATGGTTTCGGGAAGGTGTTTAGAACACAAAGCTGGTAGCTCTTTAATCTCACAGTCCTTTCTTCCTCTCTGTAGCAGAGAGAGAAATGCGGTGTGAGCACAGACAGGATGAGCCATCCTGCCTTCAGAGAAAGACTGCTGGGATTGTATTTCTAAAAAATCCTAACTCCTGTTTCTCACCCACACCAGCTCAACATTCCATTAGAAGTCCTCATGTCACCATTGCTACCCTGACTGCCTACAAATTAATTCCTGCAGGCTGAGCTTTCAGATCTGACTGCACGTGTGTATTTTGCTATTCTTTTGTTAACATCAAAACAACGATTTTCTGATGTGGCGCATTTTAGTAAAAACACAAAGCAAATGCCTGTCCTTAGTCACAGCTTCTGTGAGGTCAGGCCAGGGGTTCACCATTTCTGAGACTGGAATAGACCTCCAAGATCATCAAGTCCAGCCTCAAGGGTTCCTGCTGTCTTCAGTGAGGTGGGGCAGGGTAGCAAGGAAAATATTCCACTGGGCCACATCAGAGAATATTCACTAGATCTGAAAGGGATAAGAAGAGTCCTGCTGGGTTGAGGGGTTTTGTTGGCTTGGGGGTTTTGGTTTGGTTGGTTTGCTTTAAGAGAATTGTTCCTCTAGCAGGTAGCAAGGACACACAGCTCTGGAAGATGAAAATACCATCCATGCAGGATGTGTGCAACTTCCTCCAGTAGCAGGTTTGTCTTAGAACTGGGACCTCACGTGTGGCCTTCATTAACTGCCCCTGAAACTAGAGATGAGAAAAAAGGCTGGCTGCATGTGCTGTGACCTGTAAGGCAGCAACAGACAAGAGTCCAAATTGCAGAGCAGAAATGCTAGAGAAAGGCACAGTTGTGCTCAGATTCACGCTGCATAACACCAACTGATTTTCTACTGCCTGGCAAAACTAGAGCTAAACTGGAGGAAGGCACTTGCAGCTCAGAGCAGTCATACCTCCCACACCCACGCTACACAGGTGAAAAGCAGAAGCAAACTGGTCAGTTACCTACCTTCATGCTTTCGGCAAAGTATTTGCATAAAATACCTTACAGAAGACTTAAGGTTCCCATAAACTCAGAACAGAATTCTCTGGCTGTGTCTTGCAGAAAGTAGAAACTGTAGTGAGGTACTTGAGGTAAGGAACCCTAATTCTGGAAGGCAGACAGCAGAGATCTCCTGGAAAAAGCAAAGTAGATTCTTGGGGTTTTTTCTCCATTCTAGCCTCACTGAGATATTACCAGGAAACATGTATTCACCTCATCTGGCTGTAAAGAGTTTCCAAACAAAACTTCTCACAAACCCAAACCCACGACTAACAAATCATATACTGTGCTACTTTTTGCAAGGAGAGTTGCTGGTTTTTGTAGCATGCTCTGGGCTTTCATCAGGATGAGACAATTCTCCATTTTCAATCCCAGGTTTGGCATGTCTATTAACATTATATATGATTTGCAGCAGTACATTAGTAGGAAGACAAGTGTTTTATAGTATCTCTATGAATACTCCTTGGCAAGGAGAAGCAAAGAGATTTGTCTCTACAAATCCTTCAAGCATTAACACAGCCTTTTAAAAATTACAGGGCTCTGGCCCAGTATGCCAGTTCTTAGAAGATTCAGAGTCCAGAATACTGGAAATTAGGGTGACAGGTTAGATGAGGCCACTCCTTTTGTTGGTTTCTATCCCCCTTTTCTTCCCTGGAAATAAAGTCATTAACAAATCTGGGCAGAGCCCTGCAAGCTGTGATGTACTGTGCGAGAGATTAGCACTAAAGCACTTTTATTACTGCCTAAGGGAAAAACCCAGAGCTGCTCAGATGGAAAAAAATTCTGCTTACACAGCCAGTGCCCAGTCATCTTTGTGCTTAGCGTGGTCTCTGTGGTGCAGAAGCCTGAGGTCAGGAAGGATTTTTAAGAACACCTACCTTTTAGCTTTGGTGTTTTTCCTTGTATACTGGAGTCAGTTCCCTGGATGTGACTGCACCAGCTTATTTCAGAGGGGGTGTTATGGGCAGAAGGCAGAGGCACTGTAAGTGTAGCTACAAGAACAGGCATGGCCACACCTATTGCTGTCTCCAATCCTATTTTTCAGTTCAGATTGATTTGCCACCCACCATGCACATCTCCAGAGGGCTCCCAGGCCTCTACACAGCTGTACAGATGCATCTGCACTGGGGTGGCCTAGACCTGGAGACCAGTGGCTCTGAACACACCATAGATGGGATGAGATACTTTGCAGAGGTACTTGTGAACGGGGCGGGCTGGAGGGAGGGTGTGTTGCAAGTCTGGCACTGGGGAGATGGGAAGCTACAGACCACAAAGCCTGCAGGGAGCAATGCACAGGCGAGGGGAGAAACGGGGCTCCTGTAAGTGCAGGTGGTTGGTGCAATGCAGGGGCTGAGCATGATGGTGCTGGCACAGAAGACTAAGAAAAGCTGTCGCAACAGTACAAATATCCTTCAAAGTTGGAGTTGTTCCTTCACATTCATCACAAATGTATTAAACTAAAGGTCTCTTTGGCTGTGCTGGAAGGCACAAGCAGCAGGAGGTGTGACAGTGACTCTCTCTTCACTCTCTATTTGGTCCTTTAAAGCACTAAAGGAAGCCATTTATCACTTCTTCCTAAATGACTCTGTCTCTCCTTTGACAGCTGCACATTGTCCATTACAACTCAGCTGACTACTCAAGCTTCGAAGAAGCCAAAGACAAACCAAATGGATTGGCTGTGCTTGCCTTCCTGTATGCGGTAGGTTTGATGCCCAGGTTGCTGAGCAAGGCCAGTCTGTGTTCGCGGTTTGTACTATAATCGCAGTCTGAGCGGGTCCAGACACAAGCAGCCTGCACTAGCTTTGCACATTTATCCTAAGAGATGATGTCTGCCACCAGTTTGAGGAAGCTGTGCCAGAGCAGGATTGTTCATCCCTTATGTCGTCTGGTGCTCACACAACAGAACTTGGGAGCCCCAGAAAAATTTGCCCCATGAGAAATCCAGATGGATTATCAGTGGCAGATGGATTTTCCCTGCTGTACCTCAAGGCTTTGCTCTGGTTTGCAAGTGGGAACCCTTGATCCTTACAGTTCACTGTTCTACCCAGCACCTGTACATACCTCCCCTCGCCTGGGCTTGTCCAGCCTTTTCAAGACATCTGCGATAGTATTTGTCCTGTCTCCCAATTCATCAATCAGTCCCCCAAGCTGATGAGTAGCCCAGAAGGACAAGCAGGTCACTAACCTTTTGTTCAAATTTCTGCTGTGTTTAGGATGGGCACTTTGAGAATACTTACTACAGTGAATTCATCTCCAAACTGGCAAAAATCAGGTTTGCAGGTAAGCCCTGGGAATGCTTTTCTCCCCCCTCGATATTCCCCAAGCCTTATGCACGTGCTGGGTCTGGGGACAGACACTTGGCTGTTGCTTTACTTGTAATTACATGGCCAAGCATCCTTCAGCTATGCACAGCTTCACACTGTCGCTGCCCAAACAGCAGCCCCCACAGCAGGGTGGTGCAGAAGATACTCAAGGCAGCAGTAAACATACTCTTGGTAGGTCTACACAACAGACTGCAGGACCATCCCGTGACATCTTCCTACCATCCTGCAGCCTGTATGCCCAGACTGCCAGTGCACTGACACCCTCCCCTCCTGGGGGGGATTAACAGCTACTGGCAGAGCACTGAGGGGCAGTTCCTCACCACCTCCAGGACCCCAGGTCTCTCTGAATGACAAACCCTTGATCCACTGACCATTCATTTCCCTCCATCTTCATCCAGTTCTGCCAAAGGTCTAATATCCCCAGAGCACCGGTAAAGTCATTGGCCAGCACCAGCTCTAGCACCACTCTCACCTTTCTCTTTGCTCCCCATCAATTGTTAACATTGCCCCTCTGTTTCCTCTTGAGGTCAATCAACAAAGCTCAGTTCTCTGGACATCCAAGCCATGCTGCCAGAAAACCTCTCGGACTTCTACAGGTACCAGGGCTCACTAACAACCCCCCCCTGCTCTGAGAGCGTGATCTGGACCATCTTTCATTCTCCCATTGTCCTGTCACACACACAGGTAAGCAGTAGCTGTTTACCAGACAGCAGCTTCTCTTTCCTCCACACTTCACCTTTCCACACCGGTTTCCTTTTCTGTCCTCCGGCGATTCTGGGAACAGCCTGACAGAGGAGGCATTTCTCATATAGGGCTTTTGGGCTAGACTCTCGAGTAACCCACATTACACCATGATGCTACATGACAGCAGGGTCAGTTTCTGTATAGCAGCAGTTTACCTGAGCTCTGGTGGGTGATAACAAAAAGGAAGAGACCAGTCAGGATCAACAAGGCAAAAAATACTTCAAGAGTCAAAAAAAAAACCCCAAACATAAAAGAGCCATTCATAACATTAAACTAATGATGGAATAATTGGCAGCTTTTTAGAAGAATATTTTGGTTTTTTTTTTTTCTTGTCTATACAACATTGTACAGCTAGATTGGCTCATTTCAGGAGTGGCCTGCTGTGAGTTTTGGCTGGGTGACAGGAGAGGATTTGTCCAAGCTCCAGCAGAGGCATTACCAAGGTCCCTGTTGGTTGCACAGGAGCACTGGGCAACGACCCCACAGTTAGTGCCCCAGAGCTGAGTGTCATCACATGGCAGGATCCCCTTCTCTCCGTCTGCCTTGTCAGGAGAAAGGCTTTAGCAGGGGAAAAAAAGTGACCCAAGTAAAATAAGCTTCCCATGAGTCTTGCTGAGTGATTTATCTTCCTAAATGAAAAAGAAGCATCAGAAACATTTTATTCTAGGAGAAAAATAAGATAAAGTGGATGCTGCAGTAGTGAGGGATCACAGTGTGTTCTCATTTGAAAAAGAAATACTCTTTTTGGCAGGGGAAAGGCTCACAGGAGACAGCAGCATGCTAGAGAATAGCAGCAAAATCTCCATCCATGCATACCATGGGGCAGGTGTTAAAAACCTCCTTCAGGTGAAATATCTTTATCCTGAATTAGCAGATGAGAGCTCCCACCTTCTGTTTTTTTTCCCTTGCTAACGCTCAACAAGAGACCCTGTGGGTTCCTCCAAAGAGATTGCTAGATTTAATACCAAACAAAACTGTTGCCCTCTATAATACGCCTGAGTTGTTCCCAGATCAGCCTCCTGGAGAACACCTTGCTGGACTGGCAAAACAGGACCCTGCGCAATGACTACCGGCATGCCCAGCTCCTCAACGGGCGGGTGGTGGAGTCTTCCTTCAGAGCCAAACACACCCAAGGTAAAGGGACTTGGCAGGCAGGGATTGGGCTTTCCCCAGGGAAGGGCAAGAACGGGTTGTCTGCCAGCTCTTGCTTGTGCCTGCAATGGTGTCACTCAGCTCTCCCAAGATAACTGGTGCCACATGGGCACCACAGAATACTAGGCCCAGGTGTGTCTGCACCCATCCAGGTGAGGTACACCCATCCTTGCAGAAACCACCGTGGCATGGTGATTAGCCAGACTCCACAGGGAGGGGAGATGCTGCATTTGAAACTAAAGGTTTTCCCCAAAACCTTCTTGATGATGAAGGGACTGGAACATCTCTCTTAGGAGGAAAGGCTGAGAGCCCTGGGGCTGTTTAGCCTGGAAAAGAGAAGACTGAGAAGGAATCTTATTAATGTTTACAAATATCTGAAGGGTGAGTGTCACGTAGAAGGGGCCAGTCTCTTGTCAGTGGTGCTCTGGGATAGGATGAGAGGTGATGGTAGCAAGGGGAAACACAAGAAGCTCCACCTCAACATGAGGAAAAACTTCTTGACTGGGAGAGTGACAGAGCCTGGCCCAGGCTGCCCAGAGAGGTTGTGGAGTCTCCTGCTCTGGAGACTTTCAAGCCCCACCTGGCTCTGTTCCTGTGTGGGCTGCCCTGGGTGACCCTGCTCTGGCAGGGGGGTTGGACTCAATCTCCAGAGGTCCCTTCCAACTCCTACCGTTTTATGATTCTACAAACTAGAAAGCAGAACATCTACCATGTGCAAGTCCTGGCCTTCTGTAAGTTCATCTGTCTGGTTGCTCTAGAACAATGCTATCCAGAAGAATTCAGCCTCAGACTGGAACAAATCCAGGTGCAGCTCCAAGACATGAAGAGAGTGTTGCTGAGTGGAGTGAGCCACACAGGTAAGAACCACACATCTTCTCCAACTTACCTTGCATGGATTGAGAGCCCATGTCCTGCTGTTCCTGATGGCCTAAATCATGAACAGGTTTGGTACTGGTATGGGCAGGTAGAAATTTGCCCCCTGATGATGGAAAGTCTTCAACTACATCATCATTAAAGCTGAGCACTAATCTAGCTACTCACAGCAACTGCACCTTTCTCTTACAGCGTCTGAACACATTTTCACAAGCAGTGAGAAATTTAAGCTCACAGTTCCTCTAGGATAAATAATCGTAATCTGTATTTGATAGGAGAAAAGAGGAAGGGGAAAAAAAAAAAAAAAAAAAAAAAAAAAAAAATTCCCAAACAGTCAGGTGAGGGAGCTAAGCTTTTAACCACGCCAAGCCCCTACCCTTTTGGCAGAACACACACCCGAAACCGTCGCTCAAGACAGCCAAGAGCCACAGCCCCACCAGTTCCTGTGGGGGGATTCCTCAGGATCTGGGCTCATTTAGAAGCACAGCAGAAAATGTGACAACTGGCTTTCTGATTATTTCAGGTATGGAATCCAGCACTTTTCCAGCTTTCTACTTCCCTGTGGAAAACATTGAGAGTTTTGTGAACATTGATCCTCTCCATGATATGTCTCTCCAAGCCTTCACCTTATGTTTCTGGAGCAAAGCCCAGCCTGCTGGCAGCCAGACTGTTCTTTCCTACTCCACACAGGAGAGGGATAATGAGCTAGTGATGACTGTGGGCACAGATGTGGGATTGTGGATAGGAGGCCATTTCATCAGCTTCCCCCTGTACCACAAGGCACAAGATTGGCTGCACTATTGCATAGCATGGGCCTCCCACTCTGGAATGGCAAATTTATGGCTCAATGGAGCAGCTGGTGAAGCAAAGAGTATCCAGAAAGGGTATGTGAGCCAGGCTGGAGGGACGCTTGTGCTTGGGAAAGACAGAGACACTCTTCTTGGGACATTCTCTAATGGTTTTGCAGGGTGGATGACTCATGTGAACCTGTGGAGCCAAGTTCTCAGTCCTGCAGATGTTCGGGCGCTTGCGCTGTGCAAACCAGCACAACTGAAGGGAGATATCATAGCATGGGGAGAAACCTCCATGACCCTCTTGGGCGGGGTGGTTCTGGAGCCTGACACCAGCTGTCAGTGACCTTTTTTAAGGCAGCAGAAGAATCCAAACTGTTTGTTGGAGAAACTGAGAAAAAAACCCATGTAGATTATTTGCTTATTTTTCCTTCTGCTTTGTATAGACTCACTGTGCACCTGCTAATGTTCCAGGTCGTCCTTCCAAGAGAGCAAAGCCTCCCATCAGTGAGATAGAGACAAAGAACAGAGCAGAACCTGGCACAGTCCAACACTTTGCATTGTCACACCCCTACCAGGAGTTTTAGGTCCCCATATATAGATCTTCCTACATGCCAAAGACCTGCTCTCTTTGGTCAAAGGAGCAACTTCATCGAACAAAAGTTCTCTCCCGGAATTCACGCAGCCTCAGTTTCTCACCACCCTCCCTGTACACATCCTTCCTTCTCACCACCTCTTCCCCAGCAGATGTGGCACGTAAGAAAGGGTGCATAAAGCCCTTGCAGGACAGAGCGTGGCTCCTATGCAATCCCTGGGCCTTGATCAGCGCCCTTCTTTCTGGACAGGGATGTTGAGACAGAGCATGGAAAATGCTTCTTTTTCAACACGTAAATATCACAAGTTTGAGGGCAGGTATAAAACTCATTTTCTAAGGTTAATCATGTGAAGGACTATCTCCACAAACACCACAAAATCCATGCCAGGCTTTTCAACAGTTCTGCTTTTTTCAACAGAGAGGGCAGCAGCCCTGCATAAAAATTAATCAAATTTAATTTCCCCACATTAAATTATGCCATAATTAACCCCCAAAGCCCTTAAACTAATAAATATTTTAAGAAATCCTCCATTTTTATCAGTGTGCACTTTACTTTCTTCTGAGAGTCAGCTCTAGTCCTTTGATTTGGAAAAGCTTTGAGTCTATTGAGCCTTCAGATGCCCTTAGGGGACACAGAAGAAGGACCGAGCTCTAAACCATTTGAAGACTTTTTCAAGTGGTTTAAAGCACCTCAGAGCTATTTCAAAAACCTAAATTTAAGCAACTCAGTGTGAGAAGCCAGTGACAATTTTGGACATGTTTGCAAACACGGGCTCCAACCTGCAGCCCACTGCACAGGAATCAACTTGAATTTGACTCCTGCAATGCAGCAGGGAGGTTCTTGCTGAATTCAGTACCATTTATCTCTGGGGGACAATGAGCTTTGACTGGCTCATGCCTCCAGAGTTGGGACATGGGGATTATTAAGGGATTAAGAATGTTGCTCTTTGGTAACAGAAATGTAAACACTAGGGAGTGAAATTAGCTAAACAGCTCAAAGACTGGAGTGCCACTGGAACAAATGGGTATAAATTGGTTGGGAATAAGCATCAGCCACATGGATGGCTCCTAACCTCAAGCATAAGGCTTTGGAAGGACTCGGCAAGAGCTGAGGACTAGGTTTGAGTTGAAGGAGAATGTTGGGTGAGCAAGGTGGGGTGAGATTACAGTGATCTGCATTTCCAGTTTAGCAGTCCTTCAAAGCAGGCAGAGAAGGGACAAGAGTTGACAGGATAAATGCTATTAGCAGCCCATCCAAAGTACTTCAGAACAACTGACACTCTTTCTGCCCCAGAGCACCAAAGGCCTGTCGTCACAGATGCTGGACCCTCAAATGCAGGCATGACAGTTTCTCAGAGGAATACACTGCTCTCCTTGCACACAACTGACCAAAACCCAGCCCGAGAGCTGGCTTGTGTCACCTGAGATGTGTCAGTCAGGACCTCATGGACACACACCACCTTATGACATAGGTCATGTGATCACAGGAACTGAGCTGACTGAGGATATTGTCCTTTCCTTGTGGCAAATACCAGGAAGAGGTAATTTGCTTTGGCAGAGACTCATGAAGCAGAATGGCCCTGCTAATTACTCACAACACTCTCAAGACACAATGGCTTATTTGAGAACTCCTGCTGTGGGACGTTTGCAGAAGATCTGAATGAAGATCGGTATCAAATGATGAACGTTTGTATTGGTTCTCCTGCTGAACAGACCCTGAAAAATGTCCAGGCCAGGCCAAACACTGGTCTGGGTCACAGCTTACTGCTGGGGTTTTCTTTCTTCTTCGCCTGCCCACCTGGGACATTGTGGAAATCCTTAAACTCTTCTTTGTCTTCCTGAATCTCCACCTTGTTCCTCTTGGCCATGATCCTGTTAATTTCCACGAAGGTTTGGTTCTTTGTCTCAGGAACAATAAGGAAGATGTAAACCATAGTGCTGAGGCAGATGGCACAGAAGATGAGGAAGCTGTAGGGCCCCAGTCCAGCCTAGGGCAGTGAAAAAAGACAGAGCAGAGATCAGAGGAATACTCCTGTTGTGTACCTTACATGGTTTGGACACGCCAAACCCTGCAGTACCTATCTATATATATTAAAAAAAAAGCAGCCACAGTGATGTGCACATATTTTAAATTGAATGATTAGAAGTGAGGCTTGGTTCTAGATTCTGCTTTCTCACACCACCACCGTGGGTTTATTGGAAACCACCCTGAATTTTCTGGCAAGAGAAAGGCAAAGGTCTGTTACATAAAGTAAAGCCACCAGCTCCCTTTGCACAGGCTAAAACCAGCAGCTGTAGCTATTTATGGGTCCACTGCTGGGGATCAGTTTTAACTGGTGATCAAATGATCGAAAGCTAAAATGGGCTCCTTGAGACATCCACCCTCATTCCCCAGTGGAAGATGGGCAATTTGCAATCTTTTTGTGCACATGAATTCAGGACCAGACATTCACCTGGAAAAAGAACTGCTTTCTTGGGAGACAACCAGGGCATTCGTGGCTTTCAGGATTAAAAAGTCTCTCTAAGAACACAGAGGTGAAGTTACTGATTTTAAGGTGAAGTCTTGCCCTGTCTGATTGCATCTTACCTCCATGTAGAGGAACACAAGCCCCACGGTGAAGTTGCACAGCCAGTGCACAGAGCCACCCACCATGAACGCTGCAGGACGGGATGACTGCAGGAACATCTCAGTGATCATCACAAAGGGAATTGGACCTGGAAGAGAACTGCATGTTTGGAAATCCCAAAGGCAATTCTCCCACTCCAAATTCCTAGATTACGCTGTTCATTTCAGTAGCAGGAAATGGTTTCTAAACTATGAGTTTTCAGAAACACCCAATAAATCAAATAAGGGATTAAATAAATAAAAAGCAGGGCAACTAAATTACTTTCTCAAACTCACACAGACCAATCAACCTTTTCTCTCCTATGGCTGCACCTTAACCGTGAACCCATCTCCAGCACAAATTGTAAAATATGACTGATAAACACAAACTGTCTCTCCAGAGAACACCTTCTAAGGAGCAACTACAGTAAGTCACTGCTTCTTAAAAAAAACCAAACAAAAGCAAAATCACACACACACCACACACACCCAAAAAAAAAAAAGGAAAGAAAAGAAAGAATCAGCCCAACACGTGCAGGTCTTGGAATAAAGGCCGGGTAGAACAAGCCCTCCCTGCACTGCCGCCCCGTGGCACAATTAAGCAGAAACAAGCCATGTTCTCATGAATGGGATCAGGCCACAGGTCCAGCTGACCTGGTGTTCTCCCTCCAGCAAGATCCCTGCCCCCCCGTGCTTGAATCTGCCTGATGGCATAAGCAGAAAAGGGAAGGGCGTATGTAATTCCATCTGCCAGAGAAACCTCTACAGGAGTTTCAAAACTGCGTTGCTGCATCCAGCAAGGGTCTGGCAGGGCTTGCCCAGCTAACCAGACAACTCTGCCATGCTGGGAAGCTAAGTCAGGACAAAGCCTTTCCCATACCCACCTCCATCTGCACATCCTTTCTGCAAAGCGAGCTGGAGGGTCACACGTATAATCCGAGTTGCTTCTGATTTGATTTGTTGCCTACAGATGCAAGCATGAGACAGCGCTGCCCAGCTGGTACAGCTGGTGGGTTTGTACCAGGTTGTACTGGGGGGATCTCGAGCACAAGCACAATTGTGCCTTTGCTTTTCATCTTGAAAGTCAGATACTCCCCTGCCTCACGGACACAGCCAGACAGTCACTGGAACATAAGTGAGCCTGTAGCTGACAATCAACGAGGTGCATGGCCACACAGAGAAAGATCTGAACTCCTTGGATTTGCTCCAAAAAGCTTTTGATTTGAAATTGAACATAACCTTTGGCTTCACCCAGCTGGTGGAGGAGACTGGACTAGACTGTGCATACTTACTGGCTCCAATGGCATGTCCGATGATGTAAACAATGACACACACTATGCTGACATACGACATCCATGAGACAGTGGTCTGTGAAGAATTTCACCACAGGTTAGATGTGGTTCCTGTCTGAACATCACCAACACATTCGAGGCACTGTGTTACCATTTGAAGGCATTCTAAACTGAAGCCAGTGCCACCCTCCATTGCCCGGTGTGTCCGTACCACACCTGGGTATGATCCTTGCTTCCAACAAATGGATGCAACACTCATTATGAACACGATATACTGGAAGCAGTATTCAGACAAGAAGGATCACAGCTTTTCCTGGGTTTGCTTTAGATAGATAAGCAAGTAGAGAGACCTTTCGTACTTTCCTACTTTCCCCTCCCCACCCAGGGTGTAGAAGCAACTTCAAAACACATCAATGGCCTGTTCCCTGGAAGGTCCAAAAATGCCTGGGGAGGGTCACTGAGCTATTCAGCTACACACCTGGAGGTTGAGGGCCAAAGTTAATACTGCACAGGAGACACAGCACAATCCAAAGCCAGCAAGGAGAAGAATTCTCCTTCCCAGGGATTCCACGATGAAAACCTGACAGAGACAGAAGAGGATGAAAAATCAGACTTCTGGGGCAGAGCACTTCTCATTCAAGCAAAATTTATCAAGGTAGCCCTTGTCTTTTAGGAAATTCAGTGACATGTCCACCATCTACTGATGGATTGTGGGCATGAAGTCACCTAGGAACTGCAAAAAGCTCGATGTGTCACTAACTGGGAGAATAGACCACGCTCCAGTAGCCAGTTCCAGTGAGAACTGTGTGGGAGCCCTGTAGGGTAACACTGAGCAGTGAAAAAGGGCCTATCAGCCTGGAGCACAGAGATCGAAAACTTCTGAGACATATGAAAAAGCATCATGATTATTCACTTTGGTTAACAACTGCCTGCAACCACGGGACACTGCAGGGCATCTACTATGCAAAGCAGCTCACAGTAGGAGTAAATAACATCACCCAGTTCAAACAGTGACAGGCAGGGGAGACTGGACCAGCTGAAACTCAAAAGAGCCCTGATAGGAACTTACAGCAAGCAAAGTCATGACGACGTTGATGGCGCCTATCGACACAGTGACATACTGGACATTGCTGCTGTCCACACCTGCTGACTGGAAGATTCTGTCTGCGTAGTAGAAGACCTACAGCAAAACCACAGCTGTGTTTCCACGTGGCTGAAGGCAGAACACAGGAATCCCATTTTGGCTGCTTTTACATCCTAAAATTGGTGCACAGAAGCCTGAGAACGGAGTTATTTAATTTATTGAGACGTTGGTGTTTAGATCCAGACACAAACACTCTAAAAACATCCAACCTATCCTTAGCGGGACAGCTTGACTCTCTATGTAGTACATGTGGGTACTGTATCCGGTACTGGCCAGGGACAACCCACTACAGCGTGACACAGAACCAGTGTCCCTGATGAAGGGGTACTCCTGTGTCCCAGCTTCTAGCTCCTGTGTCAGTACTGTCCCACATCATCCACTCTGAGGTCCAATCCCTTCATTACTCACCCCACTGGCTTTTCCCACATGTCCTCCCACTCACCGCATTAATCCCAGAGAGCTGTTGGCCCATCATCATGGCAACGATAGAGATGAGCTGCCATCGCAAGCCTCGGAAGGTGCACAGGCTGAGTACAGAGAACTGTCCTTCTTCCCTTTCTGAACGGTCTTCTTGGCGCATTTCTTCTATCTCATCATCCACATCATCCCAGCCTCTCAGCCTCTGCAGAGCTAGTTGGGAAAGGAAGGTGAGTTATGGGTCCCAGAGAGCAGGTCTACAGTGAGCTCTCCTGCTTCAAGATAGAACAATTGGCAAGCCACGGGCAGAAGTGCTTCCATGGTGGGAAGGTGGGGAATCACATATGCAGAGAAAGGCACAAGGTGGCAGGAATTCCATCCACCTGCAACATGTCAATGAAGAATTTCACACTTGCTTCACGGTTGATTGCTGCCAGTCGTGTCCCACAGTCAGATCTACCCCATTCCACCTCCCCTTTCATTGATGGATGATGCTGTACCTTGTCGTGCTTGCTCTTCATTGCCCTTTTGTATCAGCAGATACCTGGGACTCTCAGGGAAGAAGGGCAATGTAAGGAGCTGGATCAGGGATGGGATGCCGGTGAGCCCCAGCAGCACAGGCCAGCCTGCAACAAGTCAGGGAAGATGGCAACTGTGAGAAATCTTTCCCCAGTGGAGCCCACAGAAAAGTCTCAAGCCAGGGCTTTACCTTCAGCGTTCCCAAGGATGCTGTTGAGACCAAGGATCTGAGCTATGAGGATGCCGACAGTGATGAAGAGCTGTGGTACTATCCCAATAGCACCTCTCAGATTTTTGGGGGACAGTTCTCCAAGGAACATGGGAACCACATTGGAAGCCAGACCTAGCAGTTAGAGAAAGCATTAGACATGCAGCTGCCTGACGTCACCACACTCACCATCTTCAGTAGAATGCCTTTTTACCACATGAAACCAAAGTGATCTTTGCTGGACCACGGGACATATGGCAAGGTCACACTCAAACGCCTCTGCTCCAGCTGTAGATTTAATGTCATCTTCTAACCAGTGAACAAGCAGTATAGGTTTTTCTCACTCCTTAATGGAACATGGGGCAAAAGCCACATGGCACTGGTTCACTCAGGAGGTAGGAGTGGTACAAAATCCATCACTGTATCGGGTGCCTTCAGAAAGGCCCAAGAATCTACCTTTCTCTGGGACCTGTTAGAGAAAGAAGTTTGCCTCACTCCCTCTCTGTTGGTAAGTAACGTTGTTCCTTCACCAGGACTGTCAATATTACACTCACCTATCTTAAACTTACAAGAGAAACCATCTCTGTGGCTAAGCTGCTTCCCATGCTGGAGCTAATTCAAGAGCCTGGATTGTTTCACCCATTTCAGCTGAAATACTGTAGAGACCCAACCACACCTGCATGATGGGCCTTGGGGGGCAACTTGTCCACCTTCTGGTGCTTTGGGGGTCTAGGTTATTAACCTCTCAGCGGCAAAGCATTTTAGGAGCCCACGAAGGCTGGCACTAGCCTCTCCTGCCTAGGGAGCTGGCAGATGATTTAGGGACGCTCAGTGTCCATCTTCCTAAAAGTAGCTTTCACCCAGCAGGGTCTGCCAAGTATTTCAAGACAATGCACACCAAGAAAAAAAAAAGTGTGCTGCTTCAGGTTTGTAAATACACTCAAAGGGTAAGGGAAGAATTTCTGCTTCCTTTAAAGAAAAGAAATCAGCTTCCAAACAAGCTGATGTGAGAGTGGAGGGATGAAACTTCTTACTGGCTTTTAAAAATTCACTACTCCTTTAATTGCTCAGTAACATTTTGCAGAGAGCTTTGCTGGTTGAGCTCTCTTACAGGTAGCATGCTGATGTAGGTGTTTCTACTCGAATAGGACACAGGTTATTTTGAGGAACAGTGCATGGTTACCCACAGTAACCCCCGAGAGCTGCCAGCTCCCATGCTGACACTGGAAACCCTGGCAGGCAAACCCCAAACTCCTGGAGTCAAATGACCACACGAGCCTCTTATCTTACATTTCTAAAGTTCCCAACCTTTAGGAGTTTGGTGTTACAAAGGTGATCGAGCTGTTATCTGAAAGCCAAAAGCCATGGAAACAAGTATGAAGCAACTAGAAAACATTATAAAACTCAGCTCACAAAGTGTAGTAAGTTCACACTATAACCAGTCTTTTAATTGCCTAGATAAAAACGCCTAGCAGTGACTCTTGGGCTACTGCATTCCAGTAACAGTGGCTTTCTAACTGCTCAGAATACACTGATCAAGCCCTGTCACAGAGGGGCCCTACGTACAACAGAGCTTCCCACACTGCTACCAGCACCAGAGCTGCCCTTCTGTGCAGGGAGGTGATGTGTGGGTCCTACCAGCACCTGAAGCAGGCTGGTCTGGCTCAGCACCTTCCCTCCCCAGACACAAAGTCCACAGTTCAAGTGAGATCAAGCTGTGAAGGGCACGTCAGGACAGCCAAGCCAGATTCATTGTCAGCTATAAATAACCGAAAAGAAGGATCACACTTAACAGGTCCCTTAGTATTTATTCAGAGAACCAATGATAGGAGCAGCTGTTAGGCTTAGGAGAGTCAAAAGCCAAAAGAAAGCAACTAGATTAACTAAATGTCCTGCCCTAGCTCACCAATTGCAACTGCTGCATGTTACACATCAAGTTGTTTTCTTATGTCTGTTTCTTGTTTTCTCATTTTATCTCCATAGAATATCCCATCTCACTAATAAACCATGGAGCTTGTCAGTCTCACTAGTCTAAAGCCAATTAACTGAACCCAAATGCTGTTAGGACCCTCATCAGCACAGCTCTACACACACTCAGCACAGTGCTGCCTGGGGTACCCAGCCACCCTGTGTTTCTGTTTGTTCCTTATTACTACAGCTCTCATAAAGCCACTTATACCAGCTACTCACATAGACCTTTCTCCTTGGCTTCCCAGTATCTCTGCAGTAAATCTAGTGTCTCTGAACCCTTTCATCTCCCCTTTTAACATGATTTTTCTCCTGCAGAAGAACAGTCAGTTCCGGGACTGGATTATTTGATCTGGCATTGTCTCCAATGACTTTGACCTTTGACTTCGAAGGATTATTCTGTTTTTGGTAAAAAACCCAAACAAACAAACAAAACCCCCAAACAACCACCAAAGCCAGGTTATCTGCTTTAAGATGTCTGGGAAAACAGATTATCATCAGCAGGTTTCTGGCTGCTGGAGCTCCAGTTCATGCTTATTGCAGAGGATAGCTGCATCTACAGACACACATCTCAGATTCCAGTCTCACTGCCATTGTTTACAAGAGATCTTTAGTACTTCTGCAACATGCAGATGACAACTGTTATCCAAGCATTGTTATGCAGATGTATAGCTAAAATATGCTACTTGGGAAACCATCCATTGAGAGAATTAAAAAAAACCCTTTACATAGCCAAGAATATATTTATTGCTCTCCCTTTACCATTCAGCCTCTCACTTACCAGCATATATTCCCATGATGACACGTGAAAGGATGATTACTTCAAAGGTTTTTGCTATCTCTGAGGTTCCCATAAGGACTGCAGCACCAATGGAGAAGAAGTTATTTATCAGCAAAGTGCCCTTTCTGCAAATAGGGAAGGAAACAGACACCGTTTATGGGGTTTTTTTTATGACACCAATAGCAGATAGATCCCCTCTGTGTTATGCTGTCTAAAACTCAAATGAATCACCATCCCAAAGATTAATCAAAAGAGGAAATGTCCCATTTTTTTCCTGCAGGGAATGAAGGCTTCAAGAAAGAGCTGCAGTTTCTTCTTGGGAAATCTGAGCAGCAGAAGCTGGGCCTGATCTCCAGTCCCAGTCCAGTACTTGCATCATTGCTCTCTGCCTGGCTCAGTGCCCAGCACAGCCTGGCCTTGACCATGTGGAAACCATATAAATTCTTCTATGCATGGGGGACAACACGTGTTGCTGAGTCCAACAACTAATCACCATCCCATCTACCTTCAAATCAAGGTGTGTGTGACACAGTCATGCTTCTGATGGGCTTGGCAAGCTGGAGTGACTGGTGAGGCAAGTCTTATCTGAACCCAGAAAACTGGTGGTGAAACACCGCTGACACGTACCGGCCACAATTGTTGACCAGAGGCCACACCATAAGGGACCCAAAAAAGCCTCCCAGAGGGTACATGGACACAGTAAGAGACCAGAGCAACATCTGGAAACCACTGTCCATGGGCACTCCGTTTCTGTTGAAGTAGGTTTGGTTGTAAAAGTCTTGCATGTACTGGAATGAAATACAGAGCACAATAACTTACAATTTCATAGCTAACAACAAATACCATAAAGCTTTAAACAAATGTCTTGACAAAATGCAGAACGGCTGCGTGGGAAAACGGTTGCAAGAGAGGAATGGAGAAGCCTGAACGAGATAACTGTTACTACAAGTTATCCTGCCTTACAGGATTTGCCGGGTTTCCTGAAGGGAAGATATTCCTCATGCCCCATCTCTGCTGGGCAAAGTGCAACCAGGAGAGTTATACACATTAACACCCCCCCTCTCCTTTCCTGGAGAGCCATTTCTCCTTGGGCACCCAGAGATTCAAAGCACAGAGAAATAAAAGCACTTTCCATCAACACCCAGCCCCTGCTGTTACACTCCCACCTTGTTTTGTCCATAAACCTGCCCCTAGGCCATGGTCCCCTTCACAGTCCAACCTACCGGGGCTGGAGAGTTGATCACAGACACGTTGTAGCCATACTGGAAAGAAGATCCAAAGGCAGATATCAGCGCTACCAGTGCAAGCACGGGCGTCACTTTCTGCAGAGGGGCAAAGACAACCCACAAACACCACCTTAGAAGCAGGCTTGGCTTTTAGGCATAAAAAACATTCAGTAAAAAATAAAAAAATACCCTAAGACTTGCCTTCTGTGTTTTTCCCCTTCAATAAAGAAAGCCCAATGGAATATTTTCATTATAACTCATTTTGTTCTGCTCAATTTTCACACAGTCATTACGGTAATTCATTCTACTTTTTCCTGGTATTGATGGGTCATTTAGATGATGAATAGTTTTTAAGTTATGCTTAAAATACCACCCCACAGAGGAAAAAAAAATTGTATGCAATTATTCTTTTTTCCAACATGCAAATTGGTTAGGGAAATAACACAAGAAAGCTTTAAAAAGAGGAGATTTACATGAAGTGGTAAAATCCCTTTCCTGCTCATTTGTTCTGCTTCCACATGCCGGCTTGTTCTGCCTCCCACATTTCAGGATCAAACTGTTTACGGATCTAATCTGATTGCTGCTAAAGCCAGTTAGAACTTAGCCAAGTAGCTCAGTGGGTATAAGAGCAGGAGGATGAAATTGCCATCCAGAGTAGGATCAAATACTAAACACATTTGTGGGTACACAGTCCTCGGGGTTAAAAGCAGACTGCTTTTTGCAACAATTTAGTTGCTATTCAGTCCTCAGGCTGGCCCTCCCGTGTTGACCGAGCTGGTTTGTTGTGGTTTTGCTTTTTTTTTTTTTTTTTAACAAAAAAAAGTTCCGTAAGATGTCATTCTTGCTACATCAATAAAGTAATTTTCCAGCCAGACATATAATTTTCTGCCACCATCATTAGCCTTAATGTTTGCAGGGTTTTATGTCCCAAAACTCAGCTGAGATCCCACATGAAGGTTCTGTCATTTACCTAACTGAGCATGTATCCAAAAAGCTGCTGCTACTCCTTGCATTCCTCAGAAGCTTCAAGAGCTCATCCTCCAGGGATCTGCAGAGTTTAAGGCACTGCAGGAGATCAAAACTCAAGTCCCTCTCAGAGTAAGGATCAGCAGGAAGCTGAGGCTTCCAGCTATATTTTTCTAGGGGCAGATTGTTGACATGCTCATATTGGTGATGAAAAGCAGGCTGCCTTGCTCTCATTAAACTAGTCCCAGTAGCTCAAAAGAGCCACTGGTGTTGATTATTCACATTCAGCACTTTTAGGCAAACCTCCGGCGTACACGAGCATCGCATTGTGCAAGATTCCACAAAAATGCTGCTGCGAAAGGCAGCCCCCAGCCAGAAGCATCTGCAGCCTCGAACTGATTAGAAAGTAGGAAAGAAAACTCACACACAGAAGGGGAAAGTCACACAGAAGTTACATGGTAGGGCAGCTGCAGACAAAGAGCGAAAAAATCAGGAGACTCAGTGCAACACAACACTGCGAACAAACTGGGTTCAGGAACATGCCCATCTCTGCTTTCCCTGGGAAATCAGTTGTGGGTGTGTTAGCCCAAACGACCTTGGTCTTCTTCCTTTACAAGTAGCTGCAGAGCTCAAACAGCTTGCTCTGATATCAAATGTGGGAGGCTGAAGTTGGAAGTATAGAGTCCAGCACACTTACCCCCTTGGAATGTTCATTGTTGTGAGACCTCTCCTGCTTCTCTCCTTTCACCCTCATTTTGGTGTTTGAGTCACAGATGCCAAGTACCCGGTTTTATAGCCCAAACAGACAACGCCAGGGATGGAAACGCCCTACACAGAAAATCTCACTCTGACTTCAGAAACCATCCAATCACCGACGCGCTCTATCAGCCGAGGTAAGGTGCTGTTTTCTGATCATTCCATCGCTCCGCGTGACTCCCTCGTGTCTTCTCTTTCTTTTCCTCATCCAAGTCTGTCGCCGCTAGATCAGATGTTCTTTTGCCAGATACTGACTCAAAACAGAGGTGCTGCCTAGCTACAGGGGAAATAGGCTCATCTGTCCCCCTAGAAAGGGCAGACTTACTGCAAAAGTTGCTGAATAAGCTGTTTTCCTCCAGCTATACGTACACGGACCAGTCTATAGGAATAGAGCTGCTGCAGCTCATGGGCAGCTGTGGACAGTGCAGCTGGAGAGGCTGCCTGGCAACTGCTGCATTCTAGGGAGAACAGAGCATTCTACGGGAGCAGCCTCAGCAACAGCGAGGGGGTTTGCCTGGGGTCCCAGCAATAAAACTGAACTGTACTAACCCTCCCGCATTTCTGCCCTTGGGCCAAAATCCTGCCTGTCGTCCTACCTTGCACCACCAACCAGCTCAGAGCATTTTGCAGTTTGCAGAGAACAGGGTCATCCTCTCAGATCTGTGTTCCTGACAGTGTGCAGGATACACAGGTTGTCCACCAAAGCACATTTGTTCCTTTCCCACTACGTACAGGGCACACCACGTGTTGCTGGCTCAGTATTAACCTCCTGCACAATGAGACCACACTGAACAGCGCAGAACATGGTTAATAGTCAACTCTGATTTCTAGAGTTTATCAGAGAAATGCAAAGTTCATAGATACCTCCAGCAGCCAGTGAAAACTGAACCAAACCTTGTTGTATTGGTCTGTCATCAACAGCCACCTTAAAAAAAAAACAACCAACCAACCATCCCTTCATCCCGTGGAGCAACAGTTGTTCACGTGTCTGGCATGTGTTCTGTGACCGGTTGCAAATTCTCCAAGGTGCTGAAATGCATCAAAACATGCTCGAATGCCGTCTTGGTAAAGAATAAAACTTTATTAAAAGTTGGAGAAAATGTTTAAAAAACAAGCACATGAGAGCAGTAAATCAGGTAAAACACATCTCCAAACAAACAAACAAAAAAACCATCCCCTCCCCAGCTCCTGTATAACACTCCCAAAGCTCGAACAGACTAGAGCCTGTGCTTTGGCAGAGGACATCCAGAGTTTAGAGCACATCTGGAGTTCAAAGCATATGGTGGGTACCATCCTGCTGCTGGTGAGGCCTGTTCTTGCTGGAGGCTGGGCTGGTACACCCAGATATCCCTGAGTACCAAGGCAGTCCAGAGTTCAGATTTTCTCAGGAGGCAATCAGCAGGCTGCCACCACAACCCCTGATGATGACAACCCCTTAACCACCTACAGAGAAGGAATAAACCATCAAGAGGAACCATCCATCACCATCACACACAAAAAAAAGAGTAGTGTTTGCACACTGTTGTCCACATTCAAGTAAAGAACTGGAGCCAGTCTGGAGCTCCCTGGAAGACCTCACACACTAGGACATAAATCCATGGCCAGGATAGTCCTGTTCAGCACATATTAAGTTTTTCTATCACCACGATATTTATTCATCCCAGAACTCACCACACATTCACCTTGTCAGACAGAAAAGCAAAACCCCAAACAACTTTTAAAATTTATACTGGAGGGAGAAGGGAAGGTGGAAAGAAAACCAGGAAGTTGGAGTAGAGCCAAACAGTATCTTCCCGAGGATCCTGAGCAAAGTTCAAGCCCAAAGCAGCTGGTATCTGTGTGCCAAGGAGAAGTGGAACCTCTTCTGTTTGCTCAGCCAGTCCAGCGGTGCTTTCTCCCAGCCTTTTGCTCCCTCTGTGGGGCTCTGGGATTATCCTGCACCTGCTCAAAGAGAAGCACAGTTAAAATGCAGGACTGGCCCATCTGCCCGCAGCAGGCTTGCCCTGAGCCAGGGCAACAGGCTTACTGCAGTTCAAGCTACAAGGACATCACCTTGCAGCAGCTGAAAACAGCCACAGCAGACCCCTTCCTAAAGTACAGTCAGATACCCCAACCTTAGCCACCTTCAGAACTAGGTGAGTTAAAATTCTCCAGTCCATGCCTGACAGGAAAGAGTCATCTCCACATACTACTGAGCCTGCAGGGAGAGCTGCACTCCAGCACCAGCCTTACACTTGCACTTGATGCTAGAGAGGGAGGGGGACCTGCCAGGAGCAGCCAGGCACCGCTGCACACCACCTCCCCTACTACCGCCTCTTTAGGCTGCAGTCAGCTTCAGTGTCAGGAGCTACAGGTGCTTCTAAGAGGTGCCCTCTTGACTCTTTTCTTTCTGTCTGTCCTTGTCTCCAGAAGCATTTCTCAGATCTCTGTTATGAAAAAAGGCTAACTGAGAACAAGGAGTCTGTTTTGATTAGGTTTTGTTTAGTTGGATTTTGGAGGGGGGTTGGTTTTTCATGCTTTGCTCTGTTTTCCCTTGAGCTACGATGGTGGCAATTTTACTTTGTCACTTCTGGACTGGCTCCAAAAAACTAAACCCCTTTTCTAATTCCTTTTTACGATGAGCAGCAGGGATTACATTGCCTTATAAGGAATACTGGGGGCACTAATAACATCTGAACTGCGCAGTACCCAAGAAGTGTATGTGTGCATGGTATTTTACACCAGGAGGAACCACTAATTCCTCTTTCTGCAGTTTTCACTGGTGCTCTGTCCTTGTGGCCAGACAGCACTGCTGCTATTTCCCCATTTTACAGGCTTGAGTTGCAGACACTAGCCAAGCTCCCAGGGAAGGGGAGTGGATTTGTTCTATAAATGGTTTCACACTAAAGAAGCATAACAAGGAGCTGCTGTAGAGTCAGACAGGGAACCCCCACAGCAGAAGCAGCAGAAACCAAACCCCCTGTCAGCTGCTTGCTGACAGCTGTTGCCCACCCTGCACATCCCAGAGGAGAAAAGACTCACACTAAATCTTTACCAAGAAAGATGAAATCGACCCTGAGATGCAGACAGCCCAGGCTCAGGTGCTGGAAAGCAGGGGTTTTGTCCGCTCAGGTCCTGGCATGTCCTTGTCCTTGGGGAGTTCTGGGTGCTGCCGGTCGCCGTTTGATCTTTGCGAAGGCCAATCCAACTCATCGTAGCAGCAGCAAATGGAGGAAAACAGCCGAGTCCGGACCACCCGCGTACAGAGGACAAACATAATGCAGTTGGCACCTCCTTGGAAGGTGTTACCAATTCCCTGCAAGGGCAAGAGAGGAATTGAGCAGGAATTCACCTACAGGCACCCCCTGAGAAGAGCATGCATCACATCAGACCAGCCACAGGACCGCCCAGCTGACAGGTGGCAACTTCCACCTAAACGAGAAAAACAGATTGAGGAAAATCAACCTTGCACCCAAAAGCAGCCGGGAGGTTGTTGGATGCCGTTTCTACGGCCGGCTCTAGGGCAGGAGCAGGCTGAGCCCTGCTGAAGGCCAGACACCAAACATTCCTGGCCCGAGCCTGCTTTTCCTACAAGCAGCCGGGCGGTTGCTGCCCATCAGTCCTGTGGCAGTTGTTCCCTGTCGCCACTAGATGCTGCTGAAACAGCGACTGCTGAGCATCCCAAACGGCGCTGGCCAGTAGGCAGCAGATGTTCCTGCAACGCGCTGCATCCTGCCACAGAAAAAAAAGGTGATATCAAGAGCGACAGAGCCTTATCTCCCTCCCAGATCCTCCTCCTCCTCCTGATGCGTTTCCTGGCAAATACTTACATGCAGGACAACCAGGAGTGAATTTTGCACTGCAGGGGAGTTACAGAGGGTCAGAATGAATCGTACAGTGCTCCAGATGCGGAGGATGATAAAGATGACAGGGATGAGAATCAACTTCTTATCTGCTATGGAAGTCCGGGGATGAAATGCAGGTGCTCTTGAGAGAATGGGGCGATACTCTGAGAGAGCTGCGTGCTTCCAGGGAGGGTGGGAGGGAGACAAAAACATGAACAAAAAGCTCTCAGATTCCTAGCTGAGGGAGAGCAGGTCAACACAGCACACAGAGCAGCTGCTGGGACACAGGATGCTGAATACCAGGGTGTTAATGTGAGTGAAGAGATTAAGTCTCAGGGGAGCTGACCTGCAGAAAACTAATTGTCCCACCATCAGGGCTACAGAGAAAACAACTTTGATGTGTAGTATTCTCCTTCACTCCAGCACTCCCAGTCCTGATACCTTACTTCCTCCAGAACAGAGCTGTATGACAATACTGCACAGTGGCCCAAGTTAAACCCTGCTGAGGGCTTTTAGAGCAGCTTCTTACCCACTCCCATGCAGGGTTTTCCCTTTTGAAAGCCCCTAGTACACACCCTGCTGGCTGCCCCACAACAGCTCCTGCCGTAATTTCTCCTGCCCCTTAGCCTGTGCAGGAGCCACTCCTGCAAACCCCCTTTGGCCATTAATACAGCCCAAAGACAGACCCAACTGCCTACTGCTTTTTACTGAGGTGGGAGACCTCCTAGGAAGCAGGCTACCAGGCTTGGCAAAATCCTCAGTGATGAGAAGGATGCTCCAGTCCAGAGGCCCCCTGTGCTGCTGCTCCAGCCCTCAGACCCCCCCATTATGAGATTAGTGACAAAATAGTCAGCACTGCTCCTGTGGGAGGGTCAGGGCTAGGACTGGAGACCACAGAGCAAAGTGCCCAAGAATCCCTGGCAGAGGAAGAGGGTAAGAGCTTGGCCAGGTGGGGGTCAGCTTTCCAGGCAGTCACACTATCTTTGGCAGCTGCTGGAACAGAGTGTCCCATCTGATTCACGTCAGGCGATGGTGACAGGCACGAGCAAACCCTTCCCAGCTGCCCTTTCCTGGGACCCTTACAACTGCTTAAGACTACACTGTTCTTCCAACTGATCTGAACTCTCTTGTTCTTCCAACTACCCTGCCCTAAGCAGATCTGTCTTTACCCCAGACTACAGCTGTCGTGGCCACACCACAGCAGGACTGCAGTGGCAGCATTTTCTAGGACCATCTATACAGATGTGGGGCTTCCTCCCACCCCCAGTACAACTTCAAGAAAAAAAAAAAGGTATCTCTGGATATAATTCCTTTTCCTTCTGCTACTCTCAATCCAAATTTCTCTACTATACAAATGTTGTCCTAGATGCCAGGATTCTTTGTGTTCACAAGGAACAGCAGCAAAGAAGCCTCTGAATTCTGAAACCCTCCAAGGACATGGTATCTTCCTGTACTGTGTATGCATACGGTGCCTGATTCTATATAACGGCTATATAATGCCCAGACTCCCAAATGGGGCTTTATGCTGCTAGTATGGAACAAGTACTCAAACACAAACTATCAGAGGTCCTAAAATGACTGAGCTTAGGCAAACCCAAGCTCAGGCTTGGAATAAGTGAAACTGTGCAAGACTGATTAAAGCTGAATTTTGTCCTTCACATCACGTTTCAATTCTTACTGTAGGATTTACATTCCACTCATGTACATCCCTCTAAATCCTAAGATTTCAAAAGGCTTTTACACTTTTCTTGTGCTAGGTCACCGTGCAGCGATGCTGCAGGCAGCTCATTCAGGTGTACTGCTTCTCCCAGGGGTGGGTACATTTCAGTGGTATGTGAAGCAATTCCTGCCTGGGTAGCTGCTAAATATGCAGCAAAATCCTCAGAGCATGAGAAGATATAACCACAGAGCAAGTCTGCAACCTAAGCTGAAAGTAGCAAAATACTCACCGCTCTATTAATGTGCTTCTTGATGAGAATGTAGAGTACTGGCAAAGTCACATAGGCCAGTATCTCCCAGACTTTCCCTGTTAACAACATCCACAAGACCCGATCCTCTGCATCCAAGTTGACCCAACACCAGCCCACAGAAACATTGGAGGCATCATAGCCAATCTTCTTCAGAGCAACAGCCGCCACTGTAATGCCAAGGGGGATTCCCCAGCTGAGGAGAGAACAGGAGGAACAAGGTTAAGCCAAGAAGATACTCAGTTTAGTCCCTCCACACTGCAGGGAAAATGAGTGACAGATAAATGGGTTCTTGATCAGACAGGATGTCAACACCTATTCCAGAACATACACACTCCTGCGTCAGGCTGAAGTGACTGACAGATGGGTATTTGACAGCATATCAACGTGGACTGTAAATCTGCTTCCTAGGGACCCACCCTAGGAACTGGACTCCCCAGTCCTGAAGGACAGATGGATAAAGATGTGCTACGCTCTGAACTGGAACCTGGCCTGCACAGCAAGCAGCCAGGGTCCAGCGAGGTGCACAGGAGACATCCCACCTGCTCCCCTTCTCCCCTGGCTACAGGTGAGGTCAAAGACTTGACAAGACCAGAGCATTGTACAGCCTGACTGTGCTGTAGGACCCAGCCATTCAAGAGCTGGTTCAGAGCCTTCAGAACACAAGCAACCAAATCCTGTATTCTGATTCCTAAGGGAGACTTGGCATGTAAAGGACCTGCACACAAAGAAACCTACCATTTCATTCCATCAGCGTTTTTTTGTTTGTTTTTAAATGGAGGTGTAGTCAATATCTTGGGAGCAAAAGGATAGTATCTGGAGAACAAAGGGGAAGTTTCTTCCCAAGAAAAAGCACTGGCAGCAACAGCAAAAAAAAACTAAGAAAGCAAAGAGGAGACATTCACATAATTTGAAGCTGTGTATTGACTTTGGCTTCTCCTGACAGCAGAGGCAAATATAGGGAACCATTCAGCAGAAAAATAACTGTGGTGACACATATGAATTAAGTCACTCAGCAGCTTGGTCTGCCCACAAAAAACTACGAGGAAGAAATGAAAAATTCCATGAGCCCCTATATGAAAGTATTCAGCCCCTTCCTGGGTGCTCTTAACACCCAGGACTTTACAGACCTGCCCTTGCCTGGGATGTACAACTCAGCAGTCACTCCACAAGTGAAATACTGCCCTGCGTTCAAGCAAGTGCGTCACCTGTCCTTCCCACATTCAACCTTGAAGAAAGTGTCTGTGGCGCCTTAAGAGGGACAAGGGACACTCTTTCAATAAATGACAAATGCTTCAGAGAGAGTGTTCAGACTGAGTTTCCAGCATAACCCTCCTGGTCCCTCCAGATGCAAAGAAAACAAAGCCATTACTGTATTGCTCTCATTACCTTCCTGGTTCACACTCATCTTTCACTGACAGCCTGGAGCAGCTGCAGAGAGCATGAAAAGGATCGTCCTCCTAAAATCAGTTTCACATGCATCAGACTATGTAGGCAACCAGCAGTTGCCTAGACCAGATTATCTGAAATTCCCCAGCCCAACTGAAAAAAAAAAAATCACACATAATCCCATATTAAATTTCAAAAATAGCCTATTTTCCACTCTAAAATAATGTGTGGGTTCACCTACTCACAAAACAACCCAAATGAAAATATAATGCTGTAAACAAAACAAAACAAAAATGCTGAGTCAACCTTTTAGCATGTTTAGAACATCTTGTTTCAGCATTCAGTTCAGAACAGCCAGTGCTAATCCAAGTGTTGTTATTTAAGGACAGTTCTGCTGCAGGAAGCCCTCCCCGTGCTATTATCAGAGAGGCTTTCTATAAACATTGCAAGCATCGCCAGCACTGTGGAAGTTTCTACCCAACTCAAGACTGACTGTGGTAAAAACAGTGATTTGCCTGAAAAAAAGGATTACAGATGCAAAGACATTCCAATTTCAGTACACTTTGAAGCACTGACCACTAAGGTAAAGAATTCAAGAGAATTCTTCCTTAAAGACACCATATTAAGGCACACAAGCACAAATGAGTCCAGCACCAAGAAAAAGGAAGTGTATTAAGAAACTAATTTGCCTAAATAATGATCTCCACAGTGACCTGAAACTGAAGAGAATTACATCAGAAGACAAAACCAGGTCAAACTACTACGCATGGCTGTCACAAAGAACAGCCCAAGTACTACAGACACAGTAAGAGAGACCAGAGTAGGAAATAACTGACCAGTAGGCAAGGGACTTAAAAATTGCCAAGTATCTAACTAGCAAAGGAGAGAATGCGGGAGAGAACTGCCACACACCAGGCAGTTAATTTTCACCGAAATAGTATATAGGATCAGCTGGCTATTACAACCAACAACAAGGACCACCAACTAAAAAGCGAAGTTAAAAAGAAACTAAAAAGCAATTACACATTTCAGTGAACAGAACTGGAAAGGAGAACTGAGACTGGCAATTTGATTATTCTTAAGAACTCCTAAATGAAAGATTCCCTAGGACTGGAAAATACCATTGCTTTATACCCATCTAGAAAAGCAGAAGAATCAGTATTAAACACGAAAGGCATATATAAAGACTGGAATAAAAGGGATTCAAGATAATGCAAAGAAGCAGAACTTTTACTTTGAGCCCCAAAGACGATGCAATTATATAGGCTGGGCCTCTCAAAAGCACACTTGGATTTAAACACAATCAGCATGGGAGAGAAGGGAAAGACGACTACTCCTGGCATCTCTGGAACAAGGTCGGCAATCCCATCTCTATGGCAGATACAAGTGTCCTTATTTACCTCATATAGCCCCCAGCAACCTATTAATAAAGACACATCCAACCCAGTACATCTTCCCACATTAACACCAGGGCTGCATTTATACAACATAAGACAAGGACCCTTGAACTACAGCAGCGTACAGCTCAGGTTGTATTGGTTTTCTTGTCCTCAGCATGCCTGGGTCAAATTGCTTAATATTGTGTTCTGATTTATGCTGCACAGCTCTTTTTTTTTTTTTTTTGCCCCAGAGGCTCCTATAAGCCAGGAAGATTTGCAGTCACCTGCCTGCACAGGTTAGACAGCCACCCCTCCTACCAGCAAGCCTGCTGGCAGTTCCTTCGGGGGACAGGAACTTTTACTCTGTCAAGAGAGAAAATACAGTCTTCTGAATATACCAGCCAATTTCAAGGAAGAGCTTCGAGCACATATTGGAAGTGGAGCTCCAGACCAAATCTGCTCCAATTTAATTTTTGTTTGTTCCATGTCGTTCCTCCCCCCCCCCCCTTTCCCTCTACTCAAACATGAAGCAGTTTGCAGTACCAAAGCACCAAGCAGAGACTCCTCCCAGAGAAGCATGTGATAATTTAAAGCTCACACTTTGTTTGGCCTGACCTACAGGCTTTCATAAACTAAATGATGAAGACACAGCAAATTTCAAGAGATGCCTGCACTTCAAGTGGAACACGTAGGGACTGAAGCCCAGTTCTGAAATGTCACCTGCACAACCTGATCATGAAATGCAAATAATGCAGAGCAATAGCTATCAAAAGCAAAGCAAGAAACAAACCCAAGGCGGGTTCTGGTCCATTCCTCACCTTGAGTTTAGACTAACTACTCTCACAGCAAAGATAACATTACCCACCTAAACGATTTGGTATTTAGAAAGATCAGAACAAGTGAGGTAGCCTGCAAATTTATGCTCTGGATGCCAAAATTTACAACTATATAAATATTTTCAAAGCTAACTGCAAGCTTGTTTTCAAAGCTCATCAAAGCTCAACAGGTTTCAAACCACAACAGATCCTGCAGTTCTCTAGTCTAGCAGTGGAAGAGGTGGATGTGTTACCACATGAAGCAATAAGGAACAAACCTGCTTGGCAGGTTTGATCCAGTGTGACATCCTAACTTCCCTGAAAAGAAAATTCCAGGTACCGACTTCAAACATGTATTTTGTCAGCTCCACTCAACTTAAGAACAGTCTCTGATTATAGTCAACATTAAAAAAAATATTGCTCTGTACCAACACTTGCCCCTAATGAGTAACTGCTTGTGAAGAACAGAAAACATGCCTGACAAACTCCATCCTGCCTCCAATACCTTCCCGAGTGTCTCAGAATGACTTGTCACACAATGGTCACTGCATGACTGCATTTAGCGACCTATGATGCTAAGAGGAGAAAAAAACCTCAGCAGGTTCTTGTGTAGATAAAAATACTGTAAGCTTACCTTTAAGTCCTTAAAACATCACTTGCCCTTCACCACCTTTCCTTTGCCCTCACCTACTTTCTACCATTAACGTACATACTGGTATCTTTGTAACATCAGCAGCAGTTCCTGTCTGCATGGTACTAAAAGATTTTTAGGCTAACAGCACCACAGGTAACCAGGAAGGCTTTGAAGCACTCAGAAGTGTGAAGAGGAGCCATCTCCAAGCATTATATCTTGTATCTGATTTTATGATTGAGCACTCAGGTAATGATAAAAGTGCAGGGAAGGAAAGAAGGAAGGTGTGTCACAAGGAGATGAGCAGAGAACAGGCCCTCACTTGTTTTGTCTGGCTTTTCACACAGATCATAAAGCAGGAAGGAGCTTTAAACAGCAGCTCTGCACAGAATGGGAGTCACTTACAAAGCACAACCCGGCAATAGGTCTTTGATGAAAGCTTCTATATTGCCCTCTAAACAGAGCAAGTGGAGCTGATCAATAACAGGTACAGAAGATGGCATTTTATTTTTACTGCAAAGACCTGAAAATAAACCTAGCAAATTCCCCCGGAGGAAGTTCAGTTTGAACGCTCCTTCCTCTCTGATGCAGGGTTAGAGGAAATCTTTCAGGACTTTTACAGGTTTAGAGTGCACAGATTATGGCCAACATTATTTCAGTGAATCTGCCTGTTTCTTCCTACTCTTCGTAGCTGATGAGGCTGAGAAACATTAAACCAGATAAAGAAGCTCCATGACAATTGATTCACAGATAGGAAAGTTACAAATAGGCCAGATTTGCATCAACTCTTTGATGCAGCCTGATGCAGACAGCACATCCATAAAGAAGTCAGGCTGCTTCTTTCTGTTCCTTAAGCAACATGTGGCTCTTTACAGGCACTTCGTCCTCTCCAGGATTCTCACAGTGCAGCCCTCTATTCACTTGAAATAAACTCCAGTCTCACTGCATCTTATTTCCACTTCACCAGTATCCTGGTGTACCCAAGTATATGTGCAGTCACCTGAGGCTTCCCCACACGCAGACCTTACTGTCAAACAATAATTAGAACAGGTAGAGCAGGAGTTCAAGTTCCTCCCTGACTCACATTTAGCCTTAATGTCTTTCTCTGGCTTACCTTTATCTGGACGCAACTAATTCAATCATCTCCCCAGTGATGCTGCTTGAAAATAAAACATGACAAATATCTGGCTAAGAAGGCAAAGAAAATTCAGTACTTGCCCTGATGTTGGTTTTTTGTTTTGGTTTGTTTCCAGATCCGATCATTCCTCTTATAATTTATTGCAAAAGCTTGGCAGCACAGAGGACTAAAGGATCACTGTTTTGCTCAGCGTGGAGGTAGCACATGATTCCACAAGCTCCAATTGCATAATGAAAGCTTTTACTAAACATGATGTGGAAAATCAGCTCTCTAAAGAGCAAAAACTGAGACATAAAGCTACACTGTGGTCTGTTTTGTCTTGTTTTCAATCAAACATGCCAAAACACCCTTCAGAGTGCTTTTCTAGCAGCCCCCTCACTTGTAGACTACATTCTCCTGCAAGGATGGAATTACAGCGACCTGCCTGGGGAAAAAGGGAGATGTACAGACTAGGCTGACACAGACGTCAGGAACCAGAGGAAACAGATCCCAAACACAGGAGTTTTGGCAACAGCCGCAGACCAGTATCACAAACACAAGTTTCGAGATATTATTTCTAGGACATCAGAGCAGATTGTGGAAGCAAAGCAGATTTTCAGAGTCATTATCTCTTGGCAGAAATTTTTCTACATGAAATTAAGCAAGAAATTTTTAAGTTTCCCACATCTCCATTCCTTCACTTTGGATGGAGGAATTAAGCAGGGCCGTTTGGGTAAGAGACAGTGAAATCCCTCTTCAAAAGGAACTCGAGAAGGGCACACTGCCCTTAAGAAAAGAGCAGGTGACTCGAGCAACCATCCAAGCGCTTCATCGCGGAGCAGAACATGCTGCACACAGCAGCGGTGGCTCCTGGCCACACGGTGGGTGCCTGTGGGGTCTGCACCTTGTGCGGGAAGAGCGGACAGCACCCACCTCACGATATGAAAGCAGCAGAGCAAGCCCGTGCCTGTGGGCGAGCCCCTCACAATGGTGATATAGAGGTAAAGGGCAATAGCCATGGTCCAGAAGAAGGAGCTGGTGTTGGAGAAGGTGGACAGGGCACCCTGCAGCACGCAGTCCCATGTGGTACTGTCGAAGTCCTGTAGCACCCCGTAGAAGTACGAGAGGGCGGAGAGGAGATCCGCCAGCGACAGGTAGAGCAGGAGCTGGCGGGGACGGGTCCGCAGCTCCGGCCACAGGGCGTGGGTGCAAACCAGGAGGCTGGAACCCAGGAAGGACAGCACGCAGGAGACCAGCACGACGACCCGCTCCGAGTCGTACAGCTCCGTGGGGGGCAACGGCCCGGGCATACCGGACACGGAGCACGGCACCGGTCCCGGGAGCAGCCGGGCAGCAAAGCGGCAGCAGGAGGCAGAGAAAGCGGGGAGGGGAGAATACCGGCCGGGACAGAGTTGGACGGCAGGGCTCGGCTGCAGAAGGGACGAGGGAGGGATGCGAAAGGCAAGGGCAGCAGCGGGGAGCGGCGGGAGCCGGAGCCGGCCCGGCAGCAGAGGGGAGCGGGAGCCGGAGCCCGGCCGGGCCCCGCCCGTCATGTGAGGCCCGGCCCCGGCCGCCCCGCCCCCGCCGTCGCGGCCCCCGCCCCCGAGCCGCTT
>JAAGNO010012437.1:67500-80041 GCA_033439905.1 Ceryle rudis | reverse complement strand
CTTTTTTCTCCTTTTTTTTTTTTTTTTTTGTCTTGTTGCTGTTTTTAACAACACACAGAAGTCAAAATGTCATAGAATCTATTCTGGATGTGCAAAATGTTTAAAGACATTAACATCAAAACCACTGTGAATGAGAAGATCATTTGGGGCATATTTAACTGAAGTACTGATTAATACCATTTTAAGATATTTCTGTATCGTTCGTATTACTTCCATTCCTTCCCCCCATTAATATGCTTGGCTTTACTGGGGTGAAAGAACAAAAACCAATGAGATTATAATTTAAATGAGTGTTCTTGTCATTAGGCTGCAAAATCATTAAATTCTTATCAGTCTAATTGTGGTTGGTAAAAAGTCCTAGGATCTCAGTTCTACCTGACTATATTTACCTCTCATTTGAGCAAACATAAGAATACAAATACACAGATACAGCTGAAACTTGACAGGTAATATGCTTAAAATGATTTTGTTCCACAGAATTACTTTATCCGGGGAAGAAATGGAGGAAAATAGCAAGGTTTTAAGCAGAAATTGCTTAGGAAGAAGGACCATAGCTAAGTATGTCCTTGTGTGGCGTGAACAGGGGAGAAACTCCAAGATAATTTGAAATTATGAAGTCCTTTCATTTGTTTGAAAACCAGTAAGCAAAGGTTGATGAAAAAGGATAAGACAAAGTAGCAAGAAATCCATTAAGGCTTAAAATAATGGTACAATAGGTATTCCCACAGCATGTAAAAACTGGTTTTTGTTGGACACTGAACTTTGAGCAGGTCCAACATTGTTTCACCTTGTGCCGAACTACACTTTCATTCACGTGTACTTACATACTAAATGATGTATATAAATTATGAGAATTTTATGCATGTGCAGTTTAGCAAGTCTAATTTCACTCCCAGAGCATGTTCACATCAGGTAAACACTGTCATTCTGTGTTTTGATTTGATTCATTATTATTCTTACATAATTCATGGTGGGAAAGGAGTAGTGCTAGTGCAGCATAGGCAGTATGGTGAAAACTGAAGCTATGTTTTCCAGAGTTGTATTGCTTAGCCAACATCATGCCCAGAAAGGAACATGCACTTGGCATGAGTACACATCAATGACAAATGTTGAAGGATATTGAATATCTATAAATATCTACTAAAATGAAGTTGTGTTTATGTCCTATATTGGTACATCTAAGGCAGCAAAGACAGAAATGATGTGGGCACTTTTAACCTGTAGTCTTCTCAGAATTTTGTTGGTCTGTGTTGCAGTCACAGCTTTCTTTTGCTGTATCACCATATTAACAGTAGGAGCCACGCTACCTAAAAGTACCTATTTTCTTTATACCAAGAAAGCTTAGTCTATGAATGTAAGATTCAAAGCACGATGAGTCTCTGTTTTTCTAATACCACCATCTTGGCTACTGTGTAAGAGAACTGGGATTGGGTTTTACAAGGTTTAAAATACTTGAATTCTCATGTGAGCCTTGGTAGGTGGGGATTTCACAGCCCACACTGACATGCACTAGAGATCAGAAGTTGTTATATTTGTGGACCAGCAAGACAGAAGAGCAAAATAGACAGGACCACTGTTTCTTCTCAGGAGTGTTACATAGTTCATGAACAGTTAAATGCTGCTTCCTTGGAAGAGTTTAGTTTAGCTGAAAAGGGAAAAAAAAAAAAAAAAGATTATATTACAGTTATTTGTTAGCCCAACTCCTGGAGTGTTCTCACCGAAATTCATTCAAAACTCATTTTTTTCTAGAAATCAAATTATTTTGGGATTACTTCATTGTCAACAACAGAAGAATTTGAGCTCTCTGTTGGCTTTCATTATAAATAACTCTCGAGTTCTGTTCCATAGTCTTCATTTGCTACTGACTGCTGCAGACTTCAGCTCCTGAAAGTTCCCAGAAATAAGTTGACCATGTATTTTGTATCAGCTGTGAAAATATGCCGCTGAATGACACCTATGCAATCAGTAAGTCAACAGAGCAGAATCAAGCTTATTGTTGACTTCCGCAAGGAAGGCCAAAACTGAAGCACTGCAGCCAGACTTCTGAATGATTTGTACTGTTCACTAGCACATCCATCTGCATAAATATGCTTCCTTGCAGAATTTAGATGAATAGAAATGCCTCCTCCTTGGCTTTATTAATGTCATTTATTTTTAATAGAGAGGAAAATTGAAATAAGTTCTTTATGTGAAATCTGTTGAGGAAAGGAATCTGGGGAAAAAAAAACCCTTAAAAGTTAATTTTTTTTTATCTTGAAATCTTGTGCTTGGTAAGTGTTTAAAAATTTCTGGCAGTCCTGTTAGTAAAAATAATTATTCACAGCCTTCTGGGTGTTGTGGATCTTTTCATTTTATATGTTCAAAAGAAAGGGGGATTCTTCCAAATCCTCAAATGTACAAAAGTACATTAATTTCATTTTCATCACATTTCTTCATTGCATTAGATTTGCATGGATTTTTAACCCAGAGATTTAGCAGTAGTGTGGGAAGGCAAGCTCTTTTTTTCCTTTTAATTTTTTTCCAGGAGGGCATTTTGGGTCATTTTAGATGAAAGAAACTTCAGTTCATGCTATTATGTTGGTTTCCTGGTTACGGTTCGGTTTTGATTCCTCTTCTAGAGCACACACAAAAGGGAAAAAATGTTAGCAACTATATTGGACCTTGGGTTGTTGTGTTCCTTTTTAATTTTAGCACAGATTCTAGTTAATACTTTTGAATAACATCAACCTTCTCAGGTCAGTCTCACTGATTATCTTTTGAGCAGAAAGACATTTATTAATGGGCTGCTTATGTAAAAGTTATTCTGTCAGTCAGTGTAACTAGAAGTGATGGCTCTTGTTTGTTTGATGGGGGGAATATCGTTTCCTAATAATAGAGAAGACTTGCCTGGGTTAACTAAATGCGAGATAACACTGCTGCTTATGGCAGATACTCCAAGAACTGCATTATGCACAGGCTATAAGGATGTCCACCAAACAAGCATTTTTCTGATAGGGTCATTGTTCCAGGGCTCAGTGTAATGTAAAGGCACAGGGAGAAAGGTTGGGCAGTGTTTGCACGGAAAAGGAAGTTCTGGATAGTTCCACTGCTTGTGAGCACTCCATAAAGTATCTGAATTATTGCAGTGAGCATATTATGTCTTTTGGATAAACAAATTTTCCCAAAGGAACATACAAAAGTGTGTTACATCTACTGCAGGTGCAATGATGAATCATATTACTCTTTTCTAATAAATTATCTAAATATACTAGGAAAAAAAAAATTGTTGACCACTTACGTGGGTGCTTAGGAAGAATATCTTTGAAAACAGAGATGTAGGAATTTCTGTGTCCGTAGCAAATTTGGTTATATTCTTTCTTCCCTGTTTATTTTTAGCCAAATGTAGATGTTTCACTGTCTTTTTCTAATCATGCAGCTACTTGCTGTATGTTTTCAATGGGTCTGTTTCTCTGGGAGTGACTGGTACTTTGAGTATTCTTGATGACAACTGGTACTTCATAAATGCAGGATATTAATAGCCTAGGAGCTTTATTATTTAGAGTTTTACAGGTTGTTTCTGTTAAGAGAAGAAATCTTTATGTGGAAAGATGCATAAAAGCAGTTCCTTACTCACAGGCAATACATATAGTACTGCTTATCTAAACATAGTTGGGATCAAATGGCAGCAAATAATTTCTGGGCTTATAGTTCCTAGTCCTTTGTTTTAAAAAGTGCATGTGTTCTCGTGCTTTGTCTCAGAGATGTGTTACCGTGCCTTTCTTCCTATGTCCTTGACTTTCCTGCTGCCTACTTTTTTTTTTTTTTTGTCCTCTGGCTGCTTCAAGTTGCCTTTATGTAGTTGCATGGGACTGCCAAAAATCTTCAGGCTGCTTTTAGTACTCAAACACGAAGGAAAATCTCAGTCCACCTGGCCCAACTTCTAGAGCTTTAGGGCTGCAGAAACTGTGTTGGGAATGGTGACTGCCTTGTTCAACTGTTACCATGAAAAAATGGCTGTTAAGATGCCTGTCATAATGGCATGTGGCTACTGTACCTGTTAGCCTGAAGGCAGTTTAGAAGACTGCCAGTAGGTCAAACCCCATTCCTAGGGAGCTGCCTGATCTTCAATATAACATTTTAGCCATTAAGACATTGAAGAACTTGAGCACCAATTTCATGCATCTAAAGACCTCAGGAAGACAACTAGAAGGCATTTGTGTACAGCTTATACCACTTGGAATGTCAGTCTTGTGCTACCTGCTTTTTGACTCATTTTATTTGAGCGTATTATTCAGATTTTAGGTCAACATTGATTCTCCAACAATACTACATAGAATTTAGATTTGGATTTAAATGCAAGGATATCTGACATGATTTCAGATTTGATAATATAGGAACTACTGCTTCTCTGTGGAACTGAAACTGCATGTTTCGTTGGTTTAGTTTCACAATCAGATACGCATTTGCTTAACAGTAGGGAGAATCTACTTGGTGGCTAATATATCCATATTGATCTCACAGAGAAAACCTTGCCACCATCATATATAGTAAATAGTTTCTTATACTTCATGATTATATGACAGATATTAACAGCTTGTTCAATTTCATGTTCATGTGACAACTGTTACTGCTTTTTTATGGATTTTGATAGCCTTAGACCTAATTTTTTTTTCAATTAACATGAGAATATAACACATTAAAAGGTTATCTGTCTGATGTGTACTCTGGTGGCTGCTTTGTTGCTGTAGAGGTCAAGGCTTCATTGTGCTAGATGTGATAGCTGCCTACAGAAGGATGGCCCTTATCCAAAATACCTTGCCAAGTGCAAAGCAGAATGGAGCTACGTCTTATATTTTGGTGATGTTGTGACTCAGATTATTTTCTTATACCTTTACTTAATCATATTTTCAGTGAATAAAAATGTGATTTACATCAGTTCCCATTAGAAAGCTAAAGCTTTTAAAATTTAGGAAAAATTTCCATCTCAGAGTTTCATTTGTTACTTGTGTGATCTGTCATGTGCCTGGATTAAAAATAAAACACAAAGAGTAGATAGAACCCACAGTGCTGCACAGGGTTGCTGTTGTGTTTATGTGCAGGAGGACAGGTGCTTTCAGGGATCACCGCTTCACTGTGGCTGTCGTGCTCAACGGATCTACTATTTGTGAGAGGCATTGAGTAGGTTCATTTTGTATTTATAAATATTAATGAGTTGAGAGTGAGAGGTCAGAATATAGTTGAAGTAAGTAGTATCTGGGAATACGGAAAAAAAGAGATTGCTAGGATTGAGCTGTTATTCTGATGCTGTTCCTGTGTTTATCATCCAGTGACTAGGTGTCTGCCTTCTTAGATGATTGGGGGGAGGGGGGGTGTGGAATTGTGTCAGTGTTTTACTTACATTGTTTGTATTATTTTACAGTGACATATATCAGCCTTTCTTTAAATGCAATTCTTCTGATGTAACATGAACCTTTAATTATTTAATTATTTGGGGCTTTTGTTCAAGTTTCTTCTCTCTACCCAGTGCTAATTAATTATGCTTTTATCCTAGATATTACACAGTGCAAGTGAAGCAGTCATTGAAAGATTATTTGACATAGTGAAGGGAAGAATGAAGATCTTGTGATATATGAATATATAATAATAGGACAGTGTTGCAATTCAGACAAACACAATGGGTGATTTAACTTACATGAGAAGTAAATATTATGCTATAGAAAGTTCTCATATCTTTACTATAATATAAGCTAGTATAAAATGCTCTTTTTTAAAAGAGTGAGTAGTTTTGACTAAATAAATGGAAAGTATGTGCATAGTTAGCAATTGCTATTCTCATCATAGTAGCAAAGTAAAAATATCTAGTATTACTTTGGGGATGCTATTTTGGATGAAAGAATGCTGTGTTTCAAGGCTAGTGGAAAGTATGAGTAATGCTTTAAAAATGAAGTATTTTGGATGATTTCATGTGTGGAGTTTCTGCCATATCACTGTACTTAGTCATGGATTGTAAATGAGCTTGAGCCCTACAGTTCCTTGTATGAGATGTTTAAAGGTTGCGTCCCTTTTAGGGGTTTTATTCCTAAAAGTAATGAAGCTGAAATAGCTTCCTCTGTTCTATGAGAAGCAAATATTGAATGCAAATTCAGTTGCTTTCCATAGCAGTTTTGTTTTTACTGACAGTTTGTTCAGAGGTATTTGCCTGTTTCCTTTGCAGTGTCCGTCCCCGATAGTTCACAGGATGTCAGGGGTTGGAAGGGAATCTGGAGATCTTCAAGTCCAACCCCCCTGCCAGAGCAGGACCATATAATCTATCACAGGTCACAAAGAACCGCATCCAGGTGGGTCTTGAAAATCTCCAGAGAAGTAAACTCCACAATATCTCTGGGGAGCCTGTTCCAGTGTTCCGTGACCCTTAAAGTAAAGAAGTTCCTCCTCATGTTGAGGTAGAACTTCCTGTGCTCCAGCTTACATTCATTTTGCCTTGTCCTATCACAGGGCACGAGTGAGAAGAGGCTGCCCTCCTCCTCCTGACACTCAGCCCTCATATATTTATAAACATTTATCAAATCCCCTCAGTCTTCTCTTCTCCAGACTAAAGAGCCCCAGGTGTCTCAGCCTTTCCTCATAAGGCATGTGTTCCAGTCCCTTCATCATCCTTGTAGCCCTCCATTGGACTCTCTTGAGTAGATCCTTGTCCCTCTTGAGCTGGGGAGCCCAGAACTGGATGCAATATTCCAGGTGAGGTCTCACTAGGGCAGAGTAGAGGGGGAGCAGAACCTCCCTCGATCTGCTGTTTACAACTGTTACCCCAGCTGCTTACAAGTAGGCATCTGTTTACAGCTGATGTGAAGAAATGACAAATGAAGTTGCAGTTTGAAGCAGTGGTCTTCTGTTAAGTGATCTGCTAGAAACCGAGTCTTCTGTTAAGTGATCTGCTAGAAACCGAGTTTCTCAGTTTCTGCCCTTTGGTCCTGTGATAGCGGAAATGAGTTTGAAGAACCAGTGGGTTATATAAGTTGTATTTCTGGGATGATGATGGAATCATTGAAAGACATGAGACATGAGATAGTTTGTACTGGAAGTCCTAGCAAGGATCTGATGAAGTCAGAATGATATGATGCAGAGATAAAAAATTTGCAACCCAAAAGCACAAAGTAGAAAAAGAAAAATCTTTATACTGTCATTATCAGAAATTAAATGAAAGAAGTAGTTAAATTAGAGAGTTTTATGAGTGGAAGCAAAAACAGGAATAAAGTCAGGAATGGGAGACCAGCAAAGCATGACTTTGAAGTGGAAGCAAGACCATACTTCCTAACTCCCTGGGATGAAATGGTGCAGGCAGTAGACTTGCGCATGCCTCGTTCTTAGTAAACTTTTTTCTGAAAAGTTGTTGTGAATAAAGTACAAATTTGTCAACCTCACAGTTTGTTTGGAGAGATTGCAGTGATATTTCACAGGGATATCTTCCCATTTTTATAAAATTTTTAAAACTGCATTTAATTCATATGCTGAAAATTACGTGGGTAGCAATTGGAAAGAATGGTTTCTTGAAAGATACAAGGCACTTGGGACACCAGATGAGGACAGCGGTGTAAAGAAATCGGGTTTTTTTCCCATGAAAGATATTGGAAATCTTCACCACAGAGAACTTCAAAGTCACAGTTTATAAAGTTATTGTTTGCAGTGCAAGTGTGGAAACCAACATTGTCATTTTTCACTCATGTTCTGCTCTGCAGCCTAGAATCCAGGAGAGCTTTGGAAACCCATAGCTAACATTGTAATGGTGTATGGCTTTACCACAGTGTGAATTCCTTTTAATGTCAGTTTCTCTATGGGGGATTAGCCACCACAGATGTCACAGATCCTGGGAATATCTTCCATGACAAAAAAAGGAAAGCTGGCGTCTCAACTGTCATTTAATAATCTACAGACTCGTTAATTTATGTGTTTTATGATATTTGATACCTACAGATTCAACAAACCCGTTTTTCAAGTGCGTGCTGGTTTGATTGCAAAATGTCTATTAATTTATGTTCTTGTAGAATGGTTAGATTATAAAATACCATGTTGTCTTTGCTTTAAATCTTTTAACATACCAGTGGATAAATCAGGAGTGATGTTCTTCCCTCTGTATATATCTTAAAGCAAGCCTCTGACTAATAATTTCTCCCTCCCTTTTCTCTCTCTCTCCTCCCTGTGTAATGTAAGTCTAAAATGATGATTAAGGTCAAAACAAGTTTATGCCAGTTAAAAACAGACATATGGAAAGTTCCAGCACTGAGCCCCATAAGCTATGAGGGAGGAATTTATAGCCTTGCAATGCTCCCAGCTCTTCTCTTTAATTAACTACTCTAAGCATCCTAAAATTCCCGACAACAATCTGCCTGACAACAGGGAACCCTCTAGATCTGCATATAGTAGCAATCACTCTGCCCAACAGTATTCTATATAGATGAGTATATCAGGTGTTCTGTGACCTCCCAGGAAACTGTGACACTTCTTTGGTCTGTGTTGAAGATGTGAAAAATAAGTTGGTTAAATTGTTTTGCTCTTACTGAAAGAAAGTATATCCTGCCCTCCACTTTACTAATATTACTTGTAAAGGCATGTTTGTTTCTTTGTTTTTATGAAATAGCCAAAAAGTCAGAATTCCACAATGCTTTCAAACATGTAATCCCACATATTTCTCTTGTAAATACTGTTGTTATTTTATACAGAGATTTCATTTGCTTGCATCAAAAGAAGGACACTTAGCTGTCCTCTGGAGGAAAAAAAGAGACAAGTGTGTCAGCATGTAATCCTCTCAAAAAGGAGATCCTCAAGATCTGTATTCCAGTAGTGATCAAAAAAATAAACGAGCCTACCCCATTATTGCCTATGCACCAGAAAAGATTTATCTGTACCTCTTGTAGCCACAGCATGACAAAGGGAGCCCATGCTTATTAGTTCATCATGTATCTGCTACCTGTTATGACCCTGAGGTTCTTTTTGGAGGTACAGGTTTCCAGAAGCTTCACCCTATAAATATGACCACCTATATTTGTTCACAGAGATATGATCTCACATTTGGCTTTCTTTATATCTGTTCTTTCATTGTATATAAATTACCTGTTCTTGCTGTGATTCAGCTCTCCATCAATTGTTACCTGCAAACTTTATTAATATTTATATATTTTCTTCTTTGTCACTGTTGAAAACATGAAACATCACTGACCACAGATTCATCTTGTCTTGATAATGATTCACATATTAATTCCTTTGTTAGCCTGTTTTTTTCTTAATAATTATTCATTGAAATTGAGTAGTTTTTTTATCAAAGATCTTACAAGAAAGTGCTTTATGTCTGTATATCCCACCTTCATCAACCAAACTTGTCGCTTCATAAAAGAAAGAGACTAAGTAAATTTGATGTAACCTTTATGATTTCTTTCAAGCTGCCTTGTGATTAGATGTATGCCCTGGAAACATCTAGAAATTTTCCTCCTTCAGTTTTAAGAATTATACTAAAAATTCTCTTGTAATAACTACTAAAATATGATAAGGCACAAAGTAGTGTTATACAGTTGTCATTGATTATTATAATGACTAACTTGTAGAGACTTTGGTGTGGATATGTCCAAACTGAGTGGCCTGAGGTATTATTCCCATCACAGAACTTAGGGGAAGCCATAGCACCTGCTGAGATTCAGAGTAAATGTTTTCACAATTAACTTGCTTTGTGCTGGTAGATTATTTGCTTTCTGACTGACAGTTTAAAGCAATATTGGATATGTTTGCCAAGGTGTCTGCAGGTTGTAAGGTTTTGGGGACTCACTGCGAAAAGGTACAGAAAATTGAAGCTCCTTCGTCATTGAAATCCTAATGTGTGGTTGCTACAGTGTTATTAAAAATAATTAATGACATATGTACTTCCATGAAATGATGGTACTGTCTTTGGTTGCAAGTTTCAATTTCTCACTGTCAAGGATAAGTATTGATCAATTTACTGTTGTGGAAAAGGTGCCTGGAAAAAATATGGCGTTTGGGAGGTTTAGGTATGTTGCCTTTACATTTCATTGGGTGAGACAATGGTTTTGTTTAAAGAAAAGAGTAAAAAGCAGTGTCTGAGTTACATTACTTCAAAATCTTTGTCATCTTAGCCTCTGTTTCTTTCCTTTTGAAGACCAATTCCCAGTCATCCCCTTGTTTCTTTTTTTACCTCAGTCCTTGACCCTATTATTACACCATTGAACCTCCTGATGTATGTGTCTTTTTTTTGACACTGGCCAGAATGGGTCAGCATCTCAGATAAGGATGTTTCATTGTTTTGTAAAATACCATACATATGAGAGAATTTCTGAGGGTTTCTAAGGGCAGTTAGATATCAGAATGAAAAGCAGTTTTAAGTGAATACTTCACTCCCTTTCTACCTTTGAAAATCTCACTGTATAATAATATTTCCCTCTGGAGCTGTCTGAATAAGAAAGATAACAGATGTCTGTATCGTGATTGCTTACCCAAGACATTGCTGTGTAAATCTACTAAGTGAGGATCAAGATACTTTGTGATATGCTCTACCATGTCAAAACAGTGGCTAAATCTTTTCACTGAAGTGGTGATTAGGAAATTTGTATTTAATCCAAATAGTCCCTAATTGCCACTACAAAGAAGTGCCTTCGTTGCATTGTGTTTGTGGCACATCTTGTATGCAGTACAAGTTGGAATAACATGCATTGTATAAAGAGTTTCAGTATCAGCTTTATTAATTGAGGGAGAGAATTTGAAAATTCTGGTGTATTAACATGCTAAATACATTTCTGCTTTCTGGAGTTTCATATAATTTGCTTAGAAGTGATTCTACCAAAGGCGATGTTAATAGAGGGAATACTTAGCTATTTTTTCAAACTTCTAGGTATATACAAACACTGTTTCTGCTTACTTTAACAAATAAGTAGGACGGGTTCAGTAAAACAATATGTAGTGTCTAAGGAAACTGGAAAATATTGGCTGATTGTATGAACAAAAATTTTGTAAACTGCCCACATGTCCTAGTCCCTCAGTGAAACATTTACACCCATGAATGAGATTTAGCCTGCATCAGTACATCAAAATTGTGGTGCCTTTGTTTCCTAGATACACGTACTTGAGTTAGCTTTAATCTTCAGTAACAGTAGTAGCAAAGATGTCATGTATAGGGCTCTAAAAAAGGAGCAGCAGCCAAAATAAGTGTCCACTAAGTGGATTGTATCTCATTTTGTAGCCCGCAATATAGTTAATGGCAGGTGACTTTAGTAACGTTTTTAATTGGGCCCTTTACATTAACTCCAGCAAAAGCCAGTGTCATCTTTTCTGTGCATGCCTGCTGTTTTGACTCAAATCAGTGCAGTTCTTGTGAAAATGTTATTTCAGTCCTGTCAGATGAGAGAGACATGCTTTGATGTGACCCTAAGATCATGGGTGACATATTTGTGGTTCAATCCTGAACAAGAGCTAAGCTTGTCCTCACAAAATGGGCAAGAATAAATTGTATTTTAGCTGTGTGAGTCATGATGAAGTATAAAAATTAAACAGAAAGTCACTCATACCTGGTTCAGAACATCTCTGAACTCCAGATTGGTGGAGGCTGGGAGATTAGTAGACTGAAGACTCACCGTATGATTATTTTGCCTGTAGGCTGTTTCCTAGGCTTCTGCTATAAACCACACCAGACTTTGGCTTGAATCAGTACAACTCATCCCTTACTTTTACACACATCAGTGATTTGGTGGCTCTGGGTCATACTTCCACAACCATATATAGTACTTGGCCTACATAGTTCATTAGATCTCTTTTTGTCTTAAACTGAGCACCCCAAAATTGGTAGAAATTGGACAGGCTTTTGAGCCTCAGCTGATCAGTGTTGTGGAAAAAATTGCAGATGCTTTTCTGCAAGGTGCCATGTAAGAGCAATCTACTCTCTTGTAGCATAGTTTGCAGAGCTGTCACAGAGGTTGTAGAGAAAATAGCATCAAGGTGAGGATTTTACCTTCAGCATTTTTACTTCACAGTTGTTTGTTCATAAAAGACAACTAGAAAGCTCCCACAGTCTCTACAGTGATGTACAGCGGTGAAGCCTCAGCACCATGAATGATGTTTTGCTACATAGGAACATCTTCATGTATGCTCCATGGTTTGGGATAGCAAAGCAGCTGCGCTGCAGGAGTACTCTGTGCCTCCCTGCCAAACTACCAGCTGTGAGCCATGTACAGAACTCTGAACAAGGCAGTGTGCATTGCATGGGTCTTGTATCTCCCCTCTAGACTGAGCTAACGTTCAGGGTTGCATTGCATGGGTCTGGTATCTCCCCTCTAGACTGAGCTAATGTTCAGGGTGAAAACATTACTGACTGCAGAAGAGAGTAATTATTTCTTCATAAGACCTGTATTACTCCATCTTGGAATATGATAATTCTTTGGTTATATTTTTTACCAAGTAGATGACTGTTACTTAATACCTTATTACTGTTTCTGTACAAAGTCGTATCCTTCCTCCCCTGGCAGGTCAAACTTTTAGAAGTAACAGCTGTTATAAGGTGATGGCAGAG
>JAAGNO010012437.1:0-65000 GCA_033439905.1 Ceryle rudis | reverse complement strand
AGTGGAGAGGTTCATACGAGTGAGGGTTTCCTTTACTGGCTTTTTCCTACAAGTAAATACAGAATTTAAAGCAAAAGTTCAGTAATAATTGCTGAACTTGCTTAAGAAGTTTCAAAAAACTGCAATTCTCATTTAAACTAGAGTGAGTGAACTTCTCTGCTGATCTAATTTCTAGTATCCTTCTGACTGATGTGCTAGTTTCAGGATGTTTAGGCTCTTCCCTAATAAATACATTGCTACTTCAGGTTTTCCATGAGAGAAAATTAAATGCACATAATCAGAATGCCCATTCAGGTGGTGATCGTCATGAAACAAGTTAAGAGGAATCTTTAATAATAAACTTTAATAACACATATATCCAATAACATGTAAACATTCTTCTTTTGGTAACATTAACAATATTCCATTAACATTATCCTGTAACTGCTCATTTGAATATTCATTATTAAATAACTGTCTGTATAATTTCCTTTTCTTTACAGCCTTGTATGTGGTTCAGTGACATAGGCTTGCTAGTTTTAAAAACCCCTTCCAAAGTTTAAAAAAAAACCACAAAAAACCCCAGCTGGCCTGTAGAGAGATTTAGAAGAGATCAAAATTCATGCCATATATTTTAAGGTGTTCATTTAAAGAAACAGTATAGAAATGTGTCCTAATTAAAATTTGTTGCAAGCCTGCCATATTGTTTGGCGGGGTATGGAAATGTACACAGTTACTTTGAGAATGGAAGTAGATAAACACAGAGACTAAAGAAAATATGGGAATCCAGGTTTTTATGTGACACCATCACTATGGAATTTTGGTTGCCTATGGAAAAAGGCAATAATATGTAGGGTTTCTTGAGTAAAGTACATTGCTACTCAATATATGTATGCAAGAATGATATAAAGAAGCAGATGTTGCCAAATCTTCGGTGAAAATTTATGTTAGGAGAAAACTAAGTTTTGTTATCACTTCTTTCATGAACAGAGGAATGTTTAGATGGATTGTAGAGCTATTCCAACTGAAACAGCTCATAGTTCATTTAATAACTGGAGAGGAAACATAGCAGGAGCCAGTATATTTGGCTGTTATTGACTGATGATGGGAAGTTTAATGATAAGAATCAGAAAAGGTGCAGTCTACAGAACTTTGGTTATTCTTGCAAGACACTTTGTAGAAACTGCTGCCCAACAAGTAAGAAACATTGCAGTTTTGAAAGCCCAAAGCTTTTCTTCCAGATAAACACTTGTTACCTTGCACCTGGGACATAGTGTACATACTACTAATAACATTACATTTCTCATCTTCTTTTCTAGATCTGCTCTGAGATGGTTTTAGACTGGCCCATCTACATTTCTCTTACCATGGATTTGAGTTCATCCAATCAAAAGAGCAAAATATGCTATCATATTAGAAGGATGGCCTAAGAAACTGAAGAAACAGCAACTTCTGGCGCAGTCAATCTGTAAGTTTTTAAGAGGCCTCTTCTTTAATCATTTATTTTGCCTACTTCTTAATCTTACCTCAGTTATTGACTTTACTTACTTGAGACTGGCCTCTCAGTTCTAAGAACCCACATCCTCTGATGATTTTCTGCTATTCCCATGTTATGTCTCAATGTAGTATTAGGAAGACATAATTAATTTGTTTGTGAAACAATTACTCAGTGTGATGAGCATCACACTGAGGCAGTGAATATCCCTGTGTTCTGAGGAGCTAGATGACAATGCTCAAGAAGGTTTGGAACTATATAATCAATAATTTAATCATTATTAAAGTAAGCCAACAGCTTTCATAATGTGCACTAAAAGAGCCAGGGATCCTCAGGGCATTTAATCATGTAATCAAAGATTGTCATAAAACGTAGTAGTTTGAATCAGGATTACTCAAGCATCTTTTCTGTTGACATTTCCTATCTGTGAATGTTTGACTTCTGCAATCTTTTACAGTAGATCTTTAGTACTTAAGTGTAGATACAGAAATATAAATCCTCGATGAGAGTGCAATTTGCATGTATATAACTGTGTAATGTTAATCTAAGTATTTCACCAATTCCAGGCCAGCTGGATTCAGTAAACCTTACTATAACCTTCTATTAGTGTTCCTCGGAAACCAATCCTATGGCCAAAGGTAGCTATTAGACTACATAGGTCTTAGATTTTATTCATATATAACTATATGTATATAATAGAGTTATTTTTAAACAATATATATAAGAAAATTGGATGACTCTCTAGAACGTCAGAAGTATAAAACAATACCTTACCTGCATTGTGGTGAAGTGCTGAACTGGTGCTAAGTGGATATCCTGCAGTGCAGGATTTGGATCGTGGGTTCTGTAGAATAAGCAGATCTGTACTCTGATAATGATGGAACTATCTCGAGTATATAAAAAGAATTATAAAATAGTATTGCTATCACATATATAATGTATACAATTATAATTATTCACAGCTATCATTTATTAATTTTGTAAGCTATAATTTTTTAAGATTTCTGCATTCATATTTTAATTGTTTTCATTAAACAAAGACAAAAATATTTTATCTCTCATGGACATCAATGAGAAGAGCTCACAAAGCTCTTCTAAAGAAGAAAAATAATAAAAGTAAAAATAAAAAGAATAGAATCAAATTTTTCATGCGCGACTTTCCAAAATAATCACAAAGAAGGCTTTATTCACACCGTAAGGCACATAGTTGTCAATTGTTTATAATATTGCGGTAGTGTACGATTGTCACAGAAGCTTCTTCTTACCTGAAATAAATCCACCAAAAATGTATTTAGATTCTACTGCATGGAAACCCATTTGAGCAGGTGAAAAAATTCCCATAACCCCCTGGCTAGTTATATATCCAGTAAGGAAGGCCTTTTTCCCATGCAGGCACGTGTCCTGCATGGGAATGTTCTTGTGCTTGCAGGGGAATGCACATTGAGTTGAGTAGTTCCCGTGACTGCTAACTGCAAATTCCTCAAATTTCATTCTTCATACCAATAGCCAGCTCATTTCTTTCTTGTCACTACTAGACTGAAATTACTTTTCTCATCACAATTGTGTTGTTTTGTTTGTTTATTTTTAAGTAACAGCTTGTGGCTTCTCATTGCCTTTCTATGTCATGAGTACACGTTCTTCACATACAGCACATAAGAAGGTGGACAGAGCAGTGTGGAATTGACCCAGAAGTTTTTGCCTCCTTTGAGCTTTTTCCTTAGAGACATCGTCTCTAATTTTGCCTTTTCTCCTTCGGTTAACATTTCCTCCCATTCATCCACAGCCCTCTATGTCAGTGAGTAGACTTCCCATGCTGGATTCATGTGACTTCCTTTAAAATGTCTACCTGTGCTACAGAAAGGTCAGCCATTGCTGGTGCCAGGAACGGCTGCATTAGCAGCGTCTTGCATTCAGGCAGCAGGATCCTGCTAAGGCAGCTGTGTTATTTTGGGAATCTAAGCTAAAATGTTTGTACAGTATTGTACCATATGGATACAGCAAGTCATGTAGGACCAGCTCAGGGATCTTTTAACATGGGCTGTGTTCCTTCTTCAAGGGTTGTCCTGCAGTAAGGTGACTAATTATACTTTTTAAAAAGTATACCAAGGGATACCAAGAGTCTTTAATTCTTTCACCCCCGCCTTTACTCTCTGAAGCTTTAGGTCACACATAATGAAGATGTGCTGTTGAGTGTTTTGCATAGAACACTTCTGGTTCAGACTCCAAAAGTAGAAGTAACGGAGCTTGTATTCTGTACTTCTGCTGGAGTGATGGAAATTAGTACGTTACCTGTGTTGGGACTTAAAAGAGGAACTTGGGGAAGATCCTATGTCTCAAGGGATAAAAATGGCAAAGTGAATTTTTTTTATCGGTGACTTTTGGTCCTGTCTTCTCTGAATTAGAACATCTGATCTTGCTGTTACAGAAGTGCTGGTTTGTGCTCAGGAGCACTCCAGCTGAAGAACAGATGTCAGAATTTGAATTCTGTGACTGCAGTGTTTTTGGGCTGTGTAATCTAAGCTCTAAGTTGCGGTAATCAGACATGAGGTGAAGCTTGGACAAACTACTTAGAATGTCTGGTGTACAGTAGAGCAAAATGCCAGAATCCCAAGGAGAGCACCAGCTGTGCTAGTTGTATAGCCAGGAGCAATTATAGCCATGTCTGGGTGACATAAATCTGAGTGAATCAGCTTTACTGAGCTGCCAGGTGTGTTGGTTCAGTCTTAATTCTGTGCCTGCAGCTCAACAGCTTTGGGAATTTGGGTAGGCATCTCTATACAGTGCTGTGTTGTGCCATGTGGATGTACTAACTCTGGGCCATCTTGCCTCTGTAGTATTTTTGGTACACACTTTTGTTTTCCAAAGTACCCACAGGTATATCACATGTGACTGCTAGGGTAACTGAAATGAGCTGTTGTTACGGGTCATGTGCAAAGGACTGCTGCTTGTTAAATATGTCCATTACAATGGACATATTCCAGTCTTCCATATTCCAGTCTTCCCAGGTATCTTGGCTCAGGCCCTGTCACTATTGTAAATACTTATGAGATGACTGTCCACTGTCTAAGAGCTGACCAGGTCATGTTATTTAGTCGTTTGCTGGTTTGTGTTTTCATTTGCTCTCATTCTTTGTGGAGGTGAAATGGCATCTGCCAAGTATAGCTGTTGACCTGTTAGTTAGGTAAGAACCCACATTTTCCTCATATAATGTAAATGCTTATTCAGAAACATTTCCAGACTCTGCTGCAGTCTGTAACATTCTTCATGGCATCAGATATGTAAAATATCAAAGATTTTAAGTCTGACTGATTAATGTGTTTATCTCCTAAATCTCACCTGTGGGACAACTGAGATTATTTCTTTGTCAGTAGTGCCAGAGGTGTAGTGGTCTGGATTGTATGAGAGGTTTCTAGTCCTTGGCTCTTTTTCAAAAGTCACGGCGGATGTGCTCATGAAGCCTATGAACACTGAAGAAGAGATGGATTTTTAGAAGATGCCTTCTTAAAAATAAACATTTGGTTTACCTCTGTATTTCTACTTCGAACTGATTCAGCTGCATCAGTGTGGTTCTTGTCCCTTCCTCACTGTCTCTTTTAACTCTGCCTTTTTTAAGTAGTTTTGGTCTTCTTTGCTGACATGTAGCTTGTTGGGGTTGAATATTAATCTTTCTTTTCATTTTTTAGCCCAGGTATATTCCCCATATTTAGCTGCTCTGTGTTGAGTCTCATGCCCTCATCACCATTACAGTATCCCTCCTGCCTGAGAAAAGAGAGGAATTGGGTTCAGGGAACACAGAGGAGATTCTTTATTGGAACGGCATATGCAGAGGCATCTGCCTTTCCAACTTTTAGACAGAAAAAGAAGGCCTATGTTGCACAGTGTTTCAACCAGCGTATACTTAGGCTTGGCCCTTATCAAACAGGTATACCAACTACCTTTCAGCCATCTTACCTATTACCAATAAAAAACTTACAGTTACCCTAACTTGCATGGTTTGTTGCTACTCATATATGGCTCTTTTCCTCCTAAATGCTGTAGACCCCCTATTCCCTTGATGTCTGAGGTATTAATTAACCCTACTTATGATTTTACACAATTTCTGGGGGTTTTGTTTTCACTTTTCTCTCTCACTGTATTGTGTGGTCTTATCCCTCTCTCTTCATGGAAACCAAACTAATGGGAACTTTGTCTAGGAAACTGCATTGGAAGCACCTTCTCTCTCACCAGGTCTGTCTTCAAGACCCTAGAGTACACTTGTCAGCTTTGAGCTTCTTTTGTTTGTCAGCTCTTTTTATCTCAAAGAAAAATGTTTTATGTTTTCTAAGGTACCATTTTTGATGTTTTGCTCTGGAGTTGTAAAATTGCCCTGTATAATTTTTATAGGTTCATGAATTAAGTAGTTGGGAAGTGATGTGAGAGGATTATTGCACTTACTAGGAAGAGGAGAAACATCAGATTCTGCCCTCCCAAGGGTGTGGGGTTTTTATGTGTACACTTGCCACCAAGCATGCTGGTTTGAGTTTGCTACCATGTATTGTACATCACAAGGATTCTGGCTTCTCCTGTGTGAAATGAACTAAGATTTTATATTTATGCAGAATGAGAAACATTTTCAGTCTCAAAGTATGTCATCTTCACTGCATCACTATTGATAGGTCTTGTCAACTTTTAGCCTCAACTCCATTACTGCCCACACAGAAAATCTGTGATCTGTTTTTTTGGACATGACTGAATTTGGGGTTAGTGTACCCAATGGGATTTGTGGCTTGGTTCCAGGTTATCTCAAGCTGTAAGCGGAGTTTGCGTTTTAATGTGAAGTCCTCCTGTCATTGAATTTGTAGCTTAGGAAGTACGATCGGATTTTAATCTAATACATTCTTAGTTCAATCTACCTGTACAGTAAACAAATAATAGTTCTGCATCTGCTCTGTCCCCTTCTGAAATGTGGGAGGGGGAGGAGGGCTGGAGTATTGTAACTATCGGAAGTAATGTTAAGTTCCAAATATCTGACACGAGTTGCAATTAGAATGAGACAAGTTACATGGCATGTGAAGTGCTAAGAACCTGCAGTTCCACTTACTTGGAGTTCAGGTTTTGTTGTGGTTTTTTTTTTTTTTTTTTCTCTTGAATATCAGTGCTACATAATTTTGCAGCTATAAGGCAAAGTGAATGTGTCTCCAGCTCAGATCCGAGCACTCTGTGGATTTTTTTTCCCACTTGGAATATTATCATCGATTTCCTCATCTGTTAATTGGAGGCAGTAAGCTTGTATACTTAAAAAGCATGTTATGAACATTAATGTTTGTATGTTATGCAAATGTAAATTCCTCAGTTTATTTATGGATATAAATTTAACATACATATTCTTCTGGGCACGGTTTGTCTTCGTGTCTTGTATAAGGTTGAGGACAGGGTCTGAGTGACTCTTAAATAGTAAACCCCACTCTTGAATCACCAAATCTGTCTTTTTGCAGATACTTTATTTTGCCTATCCCATTTGACTTTGTCCTTCTAATTGGTTTTATTAGTTGAAATGATTATTAGATCAAAAGAAACTTTGATGAGCATTTGTTAAATCTGTAGTGCACTAGAAAAAAACCTCTTAGTTTTCTGTGCAGCCTCTCATTTGCAAATGCTGAGCACACTTATCTCTAACTGCAGGATCTTTTCAGCATTATGCAGTATCTAGACTTGATTTTGGCCATTAGCTCAGGCTGAGAGCTGGCTGTGTACCATCTATTTTAGGAGGCTTCAATGCATTATCTGCTTTACTTTCTATTAATGGTCTGATTTTCCATAACAGTGATGAAATTTCAGTTCATTTTACAATTAACTTTTTTTTTCCTAAGTTACTACCCACAAGAAATGAACATCTCTAACTTTCCCACATAAATCCCCAAAGTAAGTCATACCTAATAACTTTTAGTCCCTCACTGACAAAGTTTCAAGAAAAAACAATAACTTGGCTTTGACCCTGCTCTCTTCAAAAAGGAAGTTACTTCTGAGCAGCAACATCAAAAAGAATAAATAATTGTTTTTCTTTTTGTTGTTATGATATGGATCATCTGAGCAGTTAGTGGTAAGCAAGCCGTCTTTGATTTGGTTCAGACGCCCCAGTGCTTCGTCCTCTATTTATGTCAGCATGTTCCTGTTCCCACACCAGGAAAGTAGAATCCCTTGATTAAATTCATATTTGTTTTAATCTTTCCCTGTGTCTGATCTCAAGCTCAAAGATTCTAATGAAAAAAGTAGTGTATCCTGCTGGGAAGAGTGCTGATGTCAGACTTTAGTCTGTTTGTTCTGTTCTAACCTGATAATGCTGGAAACGCTCAGAACCCAAATGCTCAACTCCAGCAGATTCTTAAGACAAAGATATTTTGATATTTCATGTAGAGTTATAAGAAAGGCTTTTTATTTGTAGAGCTAAATAAAATAAAATAAAAACAAAACTCTTGGAACAAATATTTATAAAACAGCAACTGACCACCACAAATTTTCTTAATGTAAGGCAGGATTTTCCAAGTTCAACACTAAATCAGTGAAAATAAGGAATACAATTAAGTGTTTAATTATGTTTATCTTTTGTAAGCTATATTAAGAAAGATATAGAATGATTTTCTTAGTCTTTTCTATAAGCATTTGAATTACTAAATACCAAAATTCATTCTACCTTGTGCAATGAGTAAAAAAATAGGCTTCTTTCTGAGAACCTGAAGGCATAGCCAGATGCTATCTTCTGTCTGGAGAGGTTGGAGACGTTCCTGTCATTTTTCCCTCCCCCTCCCTCCCTGACTGTGCTTTCTCTCCAGCTGCCTCTCTGCTGGAGGTTTTTGCCCTAGAATTCCTGCAGGTGGAACAGAATGTGTGTGGTCATCATCTGTTCTAGTGTAAAGTCAACCATCTTAGCTAAATTCTCTTCTTCAGTGGTTAAAACTAACTTGATTTACTGAAGTAGATGAAGAGGACATGAAAGTCTCATCCTGCTGGCTGAGATGTGCTAAGAAGAACCAGTGTTCAGTAGTTTCTTAGATATTAATAACCATTTGCAAATTGTGTTGATGCTGCTGCTGATGAAGGTGCCACGTGTCCGCAGTTTACAAGCTGATAGTGCTCAACACATTCAAGGGTGCATTCAGTGCTTTGGAGAGGCCCTAATTAGAGACTTAAGGGATGAGATTTTCCCTCTAAATGATTTGTACAAACAGATATGACGTAGTAGCCCTTGGCAAACATGGTTTTGGTATGAAATTGGTAAGCATAGGAAATGCCTGACATGCACAAAGGTATGGTGCAGTCTAATATGTTATTCAGGAATAGTTTGAAGATATTTTCTAGACCATTAAGTGACATTTGAGATTTTGCTTTATCCCAGAACCTGGCATTTGTTGTTAGTTTTGTGAGGGACTGGGGCAGAGGAAGGTGGAAGGGAGTAGTTTCTTTCTTTGTAATACAAAATTGGAGTCAACATGAAATAAATAAATAATTTTTAAAACACAGAAGCACTTCCATATGCTGACAGAAACGTGCCCTAAGCTATGAACTGCAAGAAACAACACTGCACGTGTTTCTTCTAATGGTCAAGTGTTTTACTGATGAATATGGGAATGTCTAGGTACTTAACTGTTTGAATTCCTTGCTACTTATTTGGGCATCTTAATGCCCCCAAAATCCAAATATTTCCCTCCTACAAAAAATCCAGTTATAAACATCCATTTGTTACCTTTTGTCATGTATTTTTTGGCAAATGAAATGTGACATGTTAATGCAAATCTCTGAGTTTATGGCTACTCTATGTAAAAAACCGCACAACAACAGTGATTTTAAATCCAGGTGGGAGGGAGGTTTTTCCCTGTTGTATAACAGCTGGTGAATGTCACAAAGAGCAATGAGGAGCAGATGAGCTATCCACCCATTTGTACCTGCAACCCTGTCCTGTTGATGGCTGAGAATTGTACAGACTTTGGAGCAGTATTTTATTTTTTTGGATCATGGTCCTTATTTGTTTGGGATAGCTTTTTGTGGTTATTTAGTTGAATAATAAGTCATTTTACTGGAGAGATTTAGTATAAATAAGCAGAAATACACACTTTGGTGCAAATCATACAAAAATCTGTAGTGACCATACCGATAACCTTCACCCCTCGAGACTAACAATGGCCCTGTACTCAACCTGAGTGTAGGAATACAATTGCCATTGTCAAAAGCTTGAAAGGACTGCTCATTGGCCCAATATTTACAAGTGATGTTTTGCAAGAGCATTTTCTCCTGATCACGTTACAGAAATGGTTGCAAATGGAAAAACAGAAGTTATACTTTTAAGGCATCTTTGGATATTGAATAATTTTTTTTCAGATATAAAAATTAATAATAGAGGATTTATTAGATTATGATTATTAGATTCATTCTTTTCTCTCTTATTTTAGCTCTGTATCAAGTATTTTTTGTTGTTGTTCTGCTGCAGTCTGCCCAGATGGTTTTCTGTCCTCACTTGTCCCTGTTTTATTTTGGCAACAATGTAGATACTATATCCTCTGTAGAGAAACACCAATCTTGGCAATATTCCTGACAGTCTTTTATCTCTCCCTATCCATATGGCACTATATTTATTGCCTAAAGTGTATTGTTTACTTCTAAGGATTAAGCAATAAAATGAACAAGCTGTAAAATATCTTCTCATGTAAGTTGTCTGCTCAGTGCTAATATGCTGTTTTTCTGCGAGACTATCGTGGGATGTGTGGTGAGATGTGCTTCATTTGAAAAGAGACGAGGGATGAAGGTCTCTTTCAAATATGTACATAATGCTCCAGATTTTGTCCTGACAAACATTCCAGTTTGATTATTGTTTCTGGACCAGGCCTCTATTAATCTGTGAAATTAATTAAATGATCATTTATTTCTTAACAAAATTGTTTTGAGACTTTATTGTTTCATTAATTTGAGGAGAAAACCAGTACAGTAGTGTTGGATGTTGCAATTGTCTGTTTATGGCTATAGCTTGGATTATTTGATTGATTGATTTATGCAAATATGGTAAATCTCTGCTCTTACGAACGTTCAAATCTAAGACAATAGCTATATTGTGGTTTTATCCTTTTTTTCTTATAAACATTTTTTTTCTAATATTCTGCATGTCATGAACAGAGCAAGCACCTAGTTATTTGTGCTGTGATTCTGTACTGTCTTGAACAGTCTAGGTTATGGATTGAATTCTGAGTTTTGTGAGATCAGGACTGAAATCTGGTCATAAATACCTTTTGAGTATTGATAGACCTTTAGTTCTTCCACAAATGAAGGAGACAGAATCTCCCTTAAATGGTGTAGCTGCCTGGAAAAAATCTTGGCATGACCCAGCATAAAGAATCACAGAAAAAAGGCTTTTGACAGAAACTCCATTGTAGAAATGAGAAATCTCCCTTGATCAAAATTTTGTTAAAATAAAATTATTTCCACAACAGTAGAGTTTCGAAAAAACATCAGCTTTCAATGGAATAAATATACTTCACTACAAATTTTTCAGCCAGGTCTAGCTTTGATGTGTTTTGAATATTCAGTTTCAACAACTCTTTGTCTAAGCAAAGTTGTGATGACTATTATTAAATGAGGCACCATTACATTCTACTTGTATTTTGGAATATTGATGTACTGGTAGGATGATCTGTGACTTTTTCAAGGGCGTCTCTTTAGGCAGCTGACCCTAGCTATGGCAGCTAAAAATGCATTTATCAGAAGAGGAGAAAAGGGCAAAGGGACTCAACAACTGAAACTTTACTTTTGTTGGATTCTCAGCATAAAAATATGAATGAAATCACAATAGCTGTTAAGCTTCTACTTCTGTTATGCATTATAACGAGAAATGATTCCTGCTGCAACTTGTTGCAATTCATTGAAAACAGAGTCTATTCCTGTAATGTCATAGCAATTTAATTAATCCAGTTATGTGGCTTTGCTAGGCTTGCTATTTTTGTTTCCTCAAGTTTTCAATCTATTTTTGTCCATCTCTTTATATGTGCATTATGTAGAAAAAGAAGGAAGCTGCTCCTATTTTTAATTCTCAGTGTCTCCTGTTGATTGAAAATCTATGTATTTTGAGAGTAATAAAACATTATATGAAATTTATTTTAGTTGGTAAGCATTATACAGTAACTTTGTTATGAGTAAAAAAAAATGGAAAAAAATATTATTTCCTCTGTAAATAGCCTTGGAAATCAGAGAATGAAATGTGGAAGGTCTTGTATCCTGACAAGCAGAACTACTATACAGACCTGAATACAGTACTCTCAGTTTAAAATAAGGAAAAGTAAATGAAAAACTATTTGGCATAATTGAAGAGGTAGGAGGTAATGTTTTACGTCAGTCATGTCTACACCTACAGCAGACACATTACACAGGTGGAGATTAGAGGCTAAATTTCCAAAGAGGATCATGGAAGGTTTGTGTAGAAACACTGTCAACAAGTAACAGGATTTATGCATGTACCTCCCACTCACTGCTTTGAAAATTTGGCCTCTTAAGTAGAGAAATGCTAAACTATGTTAAATATGTTTGGATGGTAGGAATATAAATGATCTCTGCAAGGGCTCAATTAGAGTCCAGGCATGATTTATTTTTTCTGTTTTACCATTAAAATGCATTTTATATTTTGTATAGTAATGGAAGTCTCTACAGCTTGAACATTTTTCTGTCCGCCATGTGATGTGCACTCATAAACCAGAGAATCTTACTGAATAGATTCTCCTCTGAGCTGCTAGTTATCCTTTAGGTAAACCTGTATTTTGATTTCTACATATGCAAATTCACAGAGTATATCTTACACCGTAGACAGTGGGCCTATTTAGACTTAGTAGTGGCTTCAGCGAGTCATTGCCCTCCCTGTAACAGAACTGTGATTTGAACGTACCTTGTTCTAACTTCTCATGCTTTTGTCTTTGTCTGCTGTGCTGAAGTAGCTACTATCAAACATTTATTTCCCATTAGGTCATCACAGACTGTAACGAGCTGATACTTTCTGTGTTAGCCCAGGTAGTTTGAGTTAATAATTACTGTATCATGTGTCACCATTTTACGAAAAGCTGTCTCCTCTGAACTATCTGTAACCTGCCTGTGCTAGAGATGCCAGTATCAGACACAGCATTTCAGCAGATTCCAACTATGATGAGCACAAAGGTAACAAAATATACTTATTTCTTTTTCATTGTCTATGTGTTTTCATTAGTAGATTGCTGTCAGGTATAATTTCCTCAAAGACTTTTCCAGAAAACAGTCTTGCTCTCTGTCCTGTAAGAAAGCTCTGCTATTTTCTGACTATGCAATTTTATTTTTAACCTTACTGGGAGGAATATTGGGGCAGGGAGGTGTGCCTCGGTGAAGTGAATACAATTGTGTGTTGCTTGTTTGGATTTACATCAAAGAGTTTTATGTAGCTGTTACAGTTCTATATGTTGCACCTCTGTTTTAGCAGACCAGTGTTGCTGCATGAAAACACCAATGGATACTTTCTGTAGCATTCAGTCTGCATTGTCTCGCATGTGTAGTACTTGTGGTAGATCAGTGTCAGTTCAGATTTCGAGTTTTGACTTCATCTCCCTTGAAGTTGTTAGTTTTACTTTCTCACTTGCAGTTGTAGTTCAAGTTGACTTAGTCTGGATGGAAGTATATCAGGATTGCTCACATGGCTAAAGCATGTCCCAGTAGCAACCAATAGCTTCTTAAACTTGTCTAGTTTAATTGTTTCTATATACTAATATACTATCACTTTAAAAGTTTTATTTCTTATCTCTTGTCCATTAGCATGTTAGGTGATTTGAACAAGCTGCTGGTCTGATCTGTACATCCATTTTCCTTTCTTGCCTCTGCCTTTGATATCTGTTCAGAGGACAAAGTCTGTGAGGTGGGACTGTTTCACAGCACGTGCCTGTGAAGTACCTAGTTGTATGGGATGTCTAAAAATGGCTGTAACGTGAATAATAATGTTTGGGATTTTCCTTTATGTCCTGGATATTTTGTGTGTTTTGCCTCCTGGCATTTCTCTGTTGCCACAGCTCTTCAGACATAGGCTTTGTCTAATCAAACTGTCCTCTTCCAGTTGAGTAGGCCCTCTTAAGCTTTCAGGTTAGTGCAACATCCGCTAGTTTGGAGAATCAAAGGACCCCTATACTTGGGGGCAGTCATGCACACAAATGCATATACAAAGAAACGGAAATATTTCTCTATGTCTAGTCTAATTCACTTCCTAATTGCTCTAGCAAATTAGTTTCCTGAGCTGCAGAGTTTAGGAAATTTTACCCTGGTATTCTGAGTGGAGGTAGCCATCCTCACTGCTGGATCAGTCGCTAGGGTATTCACTACCAGGCAGTTTGGGGGAAAGTGTCTCCAGAGACGAGCCAGCAGAAGAGCTGTTATCGATTTGGCTAATAAGAGACCTCAAATACAGGTGCTTTAGTTCATGCAGTAGCAGCAAAGCATTGTCCATTTTAGTGTACTTCTTTTCCCTTATGATTTAACAGATTTCCCCCCACCCCGTTAATCTTGCCAGCATTCCATATTTCCCTCAGTAGTTCTTTTAAACTCTTATCTAGTCCACCATTCACTTCAGCATCCTCTTTGTTTCTTTTAGCCCCTCCTTCAATCCACCTGCCCTCCTCCACATCAAAAAAACCTTACCGAAAGGCCTGTATACTTAATGCCATGTTTATGTTAAATCTGTCTCCCCATCCTTTTGTTGCCCTGTATATTTCAGTTGGAATCTGTTTGAAATGGCAGCTATTTCGTTGCAAGATTTTGGCACAGAACCTAGAAGAACACGACTTGTACTGGGCAGGTCCCTAGGCACTATCAGTGTACACTTTTTAAATACAAATAAACTGGAGAGACTCTTTGCCTTCTTCATCTATTAAATGGAGAGAGTAACAGTTGCTTGCTTTTAAGAAGAGCTTTTTACGTCTACAGATGAAAAGGCTTTAGAAATGCTAAATATTAATTATTAGTAGTCATTAGCATTCCTGTCCCCTCTTATCAGTGCTCTCATTTGCACCATATAATATACTCTAACAGCTCCTTTTCCTTTTTTTATTCAATGGCCCTCCTAACAAAGAATGTTTAAGAATGTTTGGGGTTTTTTTTCAATCAGAATGAGACCTAACTTTCCATTAAGTTTAGCTGGGACATTATTTTTTTCCACGTTGTGTGCTTTCTGTCTGGGTTCTTGTATGGCTGACGTTACAGTATCAGTGCACGTTAAAACAGGAGTTAATAATAGGTGTCTGTGGTAGCAAGAGTCCTTGTCCTGTGTTACTACCTATTAAGCTTGGCCCAGCCTGCAAAATTGGGTGCCAAAGAAGAGACAGGACTCAACAATAAACTGACCAGTGCTATACTGACAGTGTGATACAGTACATCTCCTGGAAAGAAAAAGGAAATATAGGTATTAAGTGCTTTCCCCATTATCACACCAAAGTGTAGAACTCAACCCTCATTTTTCCATGGTATACTGATGATCTAGCCACAAGATTATTTGAACGATATCCATAGAACACGTTTCTCCAAAGAGAATGAAAAAAGTAGGCCTTTTGAAGGTGTATCCTGTTACAAGGATGACGACGGTATCTGTCTTATCTGTGTACGCTGTATGTGATAAAAACACGGGAATTTTTGGACGTGCTTAAGACAATCTATTGTTGGATTTTACTTGGTAAGTTTAATTTATAGTGCTTCAAAACACACAGAGAAATGGCTTTTAGTACCTTTTTGTTTAGTTTGTTTTGCATTTTTAATTAATCTGTGCTTCTTTGAAAGTATGTTTTCTTGTGGTTGTAGAATTGCATCATTTCACTGCAAAGACAGTACAAGCACTAGCTGTGAAAGCGTACTCCCAGACAGACAAATTCGTCCAGAATTTGGTTTGCACAGAAAACAAAGAATTTGAAACATCATTTTCCAGTTAATCTGTGCTCCCTAAATGTGGCTGTTCATAAAAGTTCATCAGGCTTCACAAGTGTTAACCCAAGCAGAGCACCCTCCTGATTGTATTGTTCTAAGTTGTGGATACCAGCTCCCAAGATTTCTTGTGCAACATCTGTGCCATGCAATGATATTCCCAGCTCTTTTGATGTGTCCTGGGACAGGGCATAGGAATTACTAGTTCACATGAATTTTCCAGTGCATCCTAGAAATTTCTGAATATAAAAGCATTCTAGGAATTTCTGAATTATTTCTAGAAATCTGAGGGCTTTCTGGGAATTCCTGGATTGAGAGTCTTTCTAGGCATTTTTCCATGCTTCCTAGGAATTCCTGGAAGTCAGTGCTTTCTAATGTGAGAAGGGATTTTTCTTGTGAACTTGGAGAATTTTTAAAGTGCTTTCCAAGAATCTTTGTGTTTTCTGGGAATTACTGGACTAAGAAACTTTCTAGGAATTTCCAAGATTTTACAGCAAATCTTTGGAGGCAGTGTGTAGAGTCTCCAGCTATCCATGTATACTTTTCAATGGGGAATATATCTGTTGACTAAATCTGGTATTATCTCCTGACTGTAAACACTTAACCTATAAACATTTAGCCAATTGTGTCAAGTGAAATAAATTTCCATTGCTCTTTAGTCTGATGAATGTATTTTTGTTGGTCTGATAATGGCTTGTAACTAACTGATACCTAAACTTTCTCTCAAGGAACACACTAATATTAGTCTAGTGTCTTTTTAATAGGTACTTTGAAAATTTACACATACATTTATCCACGTTTATTTAGAGAAGCAGTAGGTCTTTGCCTGCTTAAACAGCATAGGTACAAAAGCTGCAAAATGACATCAGGCAGGTGTCAGGCTTTGGCCGCCTATTTTGTAAATGTCAGCTAATTCAGACTGTCCATTTTTGTTTCTTTCCTTCTTGGCCATTGTGTATCATGGAGAGACCTTTCATTTAATACTCAGGCACTATGTTACATATCCCTGGTTTTTTAATTCATCCTCTGTATGTCACAGTGTCTTGGTATAGTGTAACTATCTGTGCCTCGTTCACCCCAGACTGTTTCTTTGTTGTTCCCAAATACATTGAAAGCTACTGGAGAGGTCATGCTTCAAATGTGTTGACTTTGCATGTGCAGGATTAAAGTCCGTAGTTACATGAGTCACCTTGTAGTTGTAGGCCCAGATGATCTGTTTAGGTAAATGTAGAATAAATAGGAGTGGCTGCAGGTTCTCCCTTCTGTATTTTCACTTTTGCTTGAAGTTGCTTCTCAAGTTAAGTTGCTGGTGGTAGTGAACTGGAAATCTAGGAGCTGTACTGCTGCCTATAGTGGGAATACAATTATTTGGCAAGGCTGAAAGTTTCACATACTTGGGCAGCTTATCTGGGTAGAAACTACTCATCTGAAAGTTAATGAAAATTTCTAAGTTACTGCCTTCATGAAGTGCTTACACACTAAGGTTATTACTAGTGCTGTTCTAGTTCCTACTGCTGGCTTCATATTACTATTTCTGCTCTCACAAAGTACTTTCCAGTATGAACGGATGTGTACTGGTAGGTACTGTGGTACAATTAATCCAAGAATCATCTTTCAGCAAGGATTTTAGTGCAGTGGACTAAAAGCAAAACTGTATTATTTAGTTAATAAGAGAAATGTTTTTGGAAAAGGTTTATGCATATATGTTCTGAAGCCACACTGAAAGCTCAGCCTACATATTTTTTAAATGGCGCTTAGGAACTTCCATCGCTTCAATTCCTTATTCATTTCTATGTCAGTCCAAGTGCATGGCTTAGTGTTAAGTATTCCATGCGTTATCAAACTTCTTGTGTTGCTAAATAAGAGATGTTAAGCACGGTTTATGTTGCCATGTCTGTCTTAAGTTTGTGCTGGAAAACTTAATAAACATTAGGCTTGCTTGGTTTTATATGTTCATATTGCAGTGCACCTCCTTTTCCCCAAAGCATGTGAATGTCTCTTGCTATTATTTGAGATCAACACAGAAGTTTTAAAGCTCTTACAAAGTGCAAACTATCTTTCAAAGTCTTGAAAGTTCATTTTATAAAACCAGATCAAATAGTTTTGACATTTTCTAGCTAGACATTTAAAGGCATACTACAGATGCAATGCTGTCTTTCACTGGATGATTTGCTGTAGATAAAGGGCTAACCTGATTCTATCAATTACAGACACAAGGAGTCCAATGTGTGTGAGCAACGTCCTGGAGAGAAACTCCTTAAATGTTAATCCATTGATTTAGCTTTGGTGCCTTCATATTATTTCATGAAAGTAGGACTTAACACCAACAGAATTCCTCTGTTGCAGTTTTTAAAATTTGTCAAAACCTAAAATTGCTTCTTTGAGTTTAGCCTAACAGTTCCTCAGAATACTCTTCCAAGTACTTACTCAACAAATATGCTAAAGCCAAATCGGGAAATTCAAAACCAGGATTGAGTGAAACTAATAATGAAAGTTTCATCTACCTACGTACATAGACTGTTCAAATGGATATATATGCTTGTTAAGAGACACAAAACAAATACATCAGTTCATTGCCATGGTAGAGGTACACCTACTGGTCATCCCTGTAAGATTTCACTATGCTCATTTTTATGCTGAAAATATTTAGTTGATTTAAGGCTTGATAATTATAATCCAAAATTGTTAATCTCCTTTATTGAATCAATAGGTAAATTTAAATTCCCCTTTAAATACTTCTAACAGGATATCTTTTCACTGGAGAAAATGTATCAGTAATTGTTTTCTCTTGCAGACCAATGCATAGGAAACTTTCTGGCACATTGGAGGTGAACTTGGGTAGTATTTTCTTGGGCTACAACTAGCTGTACTGTGTAGTCAGGCCTTTAAATTCTTAAAGGAGATGTGACTAGCAAGGATACTTGACTGAAGTGTAACTGATTTGGCTGTAAGGGTTATATTAGAGAATTGAATTCTAAGGCCTAATTTTTGCATAATGTCAGACAACAGAAAGGTGACTGTTGCATGCTCTTACCTGTATAGTTGAAGGATGACACACCACTACTCTAATACATTATTACCACTGTTCAGATCCAGCTTTTGCTGTATACTGAGTCTTTGAATCCAGGCACAAGCTAACAGTTGCCTTACTGGTTGGTGTTTTATGGCGTTACTTCCTGAGGATCTGTTATCTTAATTATCACATTGTGTCCTTAGAGATAGGGACAACCGTACACTGCAGTCGCATCCGTGGTTGATTTGCTTGGGGCTCACAGTTAAGTTCTTGCAGTGTTAAATCAGAATCTTTGGAACCTTCACGATCTGTGGTCTGAATATTTCAGTCCCTTAACTAGCTTAGATCAGGGACATACAAATGGAATTGCAGTTGCTTTTTTATATAATAGCCTAGATCTGTTTTTCACCTGCTTCGGTATTCAAAATACTTTGCAGGGTGGTTAATTTCTGCACCACATTCTTAAATGCTAGAGGGAGATAAATTTTACTGTCTTAGGTTTCTTGAAATGAAGAGAACAGCAACACTAACTTGTGAGAAGCTGCATCAGAAAATTGTGGCAGAGATAAATTGTGGCAGAGATGGATCAAAGGGCATGCCTGCCATACTGATTGTCATGTACGTGGAGATACCTGTGCTCCCTCTATATGGGACTGTTCAGGCCTCACAACATATTGGAATGAGACAGCATGTTAAATCTGCTTGACATACTCCAGTTAACAGCATTGCACTGTTAAATGTAAGTACTGCTAATGGGTGGCTGATGTTCTGTTACTGTGGGTTGCCTTGCTTAGAATTCACATTCCATATAACGGCACGTGCTCTACTGTTTGACAGGAGTGTGTTGCACTAGTAGGAATAAAATTATTCTTTTTATTGCTGGGATAAATTAGCTGGTGCGGGGGTGACTGACACAGTTATTTCCCCCATCATATGGAATGTTCTGTGAAGATTAATTAAGTTTGAGGTTGGTGGGTTTTTTTTTTTCTTTAAATTGTTCTGTAGTGAACACTAGAAAGAAGCATAGCAGTTCAGGAATTACACAGGACATAAGCTGCTTGTAATGTGTATAGCCACAGTATAAACCAGGTTTTAGTAAAATAATGTCCACTAAATGAGGCAGTGTTCCTGTGGAAAAAGCATAAGTATGAGCATGTTATTAAATGCAGAATGAAAACTGATATGCACAAAATGACTGAATTGAAACAATGCTGAAATTAACATTTTTTGCATATTTGTATACCTGACTTTGAATTACTATCGTATAGTGTTCTTTGTAGATAATAACTAAAATTAATCAATAAGCAGATTTCACCACAGTATTTATCTGATCTGTCCTTGGCAGCGAAATGAAGAGACAGTTCAGAAGAATTGCAAATCCTTTCATTTCATAAATAAAAGCTTGTGAATATTTTGTTCATTTAGTAAAGACATGCAATTCTTCAACTTTAGTTTTACAGTATGTGTGATATGGCTAACGGACCCTTACATTTGATTGTATAATGTACTTGTAAATAGCTTTGTGGTTGCAAACATAATAGGAAACAAGCAACCTAGAATAAAAGTTTGAGAGTTTGAAAGAAAACAGAAATGTATAGATAGTATAGGTTAAGGAATGGAAATTAGATATAGTGCTTTTCACTGCAAATTATGAACTGAAACTAATGTAGACTGGCTGTATTAGTGAGGGAGGGCCTGGCTGTGTGATAAATAATCTCTTTTTGCCTGAACTTCAGAACATACTTTAGAAAAGTTCAGACTGTTGAAGAACTTTGGAAAATTTTGAAAATACCTTCCATTAAAATTAATTTAAAGTTATCTTGCCAGTTACCCTGGGATTCTTAATTTTCTTGTGATCTTTATAAGAAACAATAAAAAAATTTGGAACTGGCAGCATTCCTGCTCAAAACTAAAATGGTAAAGGCTTAGTTTAAACAGCAGCAAAAATGACTATTATATAACTTGGGGGGGGGGGAAGGGTATATAGTTTATCTAAATGATCATTTTATTACATGCTGTGATCTGAGGGAAAAAGAATGGCCATTCTTTCTTCTGGTCCAAAAGTGACAGATGCTGGTAGTGAAGTGACCATCTGTGTGGACTGAGTGACAGATTATATATTGACATAAAAGCCAAGCAAGGGAAGATGTCCAAACAGTGAGTTCTACTAAGACTGTTGAATTACTAAAGCACCAGAATTATCTGAGTCTCAATGCCAGGCTTGGGGGGATTCATCTACAGTATACATGAAAATCCCATTGCTTCCAACAATTTATTTGAAAAACAGTAAAAGATATAGAATGAATTTCCACCAGTATTGTGCTATGGCTAGAGATGTTTTCACAATTTTTAGGTAGATTTTTGGTTTGCAGGATACTAACTACTGGGTTTGTGCTAGATTGCTAAACATACCACATGCATGCACATGTGTGAGTGAGTGTGTGTATGCAGCAAATGAAGCACTCGTGTGCCATTAGCAGCCTGGGAAAGAAGAAAGCTGCTGAAGTGGTTTTTTGTTCTCCCCCTACTCCCCTGCTTTTATTAGCCTAGATGAATGTTACAAAGAGGAAACCAGATGTGAGACAGGGATGACTTGAAAGGACAGGTAATTAATATCATCTGCCTTAACTTTCTTATCTTGATGGGCTGATGTTTACAACCCTGACCCTGGGGTGGGGGGAATCATGACCTCCTCAATGTGAAATGAGAAAAGTCCAAAGGATTTTGAGCTTCACAGAGAGCTCTGCTCCTTCTGTGAAGTGCAAACAGTTTGATTTTGTGTGTGTATGTACGTGAACACTGTCTTGCAACAGTCTCTATTATAAGAGCAATTTCTTTAAACATTCTTTTCACTAAGAAAAAGCGTTAATGGTCTTTTTATATGACATGCTACTTTCTTTCCTTAGTTTTCTTTTGCCTTTAATTTATTTTGTAATAAATTAATTTTAAGTGACCCAAGAATTTGGGGAGGATGGGAGGAGAGGCCTGCAGAAATGCAGTGGGATTCCCAACAGTTGATTCCCCCTTTCAAAGTAAATAAATAAATAAATCACCTTTTGCACTTAATTATTTCTGACATTTTGTCCATCATATTGTAATGAGCTTCTTCAGAGGAAATAAAAACAGCTTGTCTCTTTGAAAGCAGAGATGCAACTATTTTTTTCTGTTTGTTATCAAAACACAAGCTGCTTTTCCTTCCTCAAAGGACACCTCGCTGTACAATGGAAGAAACATCAAGAATTAAATTAGACAGCATCAAGTTCACATGAAAGAAAATACATTTCTTTAAACGGATTTTTTTTTTTTTTTTTTTTATGGGAGAGAAAAGATGTAAGGGTTTACTAATCTAACTCTTTTCCAGTGTGTGCTACTTTCCCTGCATAGATGTGATGGTAAGGAACCAAATGGCAGATTTCATGATAACAGTCTAATTGTGAACAAGAGGCTTGAATTAACTTAAGTCATTTGGGAGGTCTTTGATAATTCCATATATTAGCAGGGTCTGGTACATTTTCTGGTTCCCTGCACATTTCAGAATGTGCATCTGACTTTGATCATTTTACTATGTTAAGCATAAATCACAGACTAATTTACTGTTTGCTTTGAGTGGTTCTTTTATATAAATCTTTGACAGTTTTTCCGAATCAGCAATAGAGTTTATTTTCTAATCCTATGTACTGGGAAACAATACCATTTCTACTTGCAGCAGTTAAAGTGGGACCACTAGAAGCTTGGGGCGGAGCACCCTGGTTGACAAGGGGTTTAGAAGATTTCAGAATAGCAACTTATTGGCCATGTGCCATAGCTGTTGTTTTTATGAGTGTCTATGCCAGATGTGATGATTGGGAATATCTTTATAAATAGGTTGTAACAGTCATTTTTGTTTTACAAGCAATATGTTTGTGGGTGGTCTCCAAAGTTTTCTAAGCCATAGATTTCAAAAATACACCACCATATTTCTTCATATGGTTTGTTTTCTTTTTCTCCTCAGCCTAAATTCTAATATATTTTGATATACAAGAATTTTAGTTACAGACTTATATTTTGTTCTTCTAGTTTCTGCTTTAAATGAGTGTACTACATATATATTTGAGGGTGGAATGATGTAAAATAAACTTGTGTAGCAGACCTCTGTTTATACCACAGCAAACTGAAGTCCTGCGTTGTTTTGATGCAATTAGCCAGTTTAGATCTTGTCAAGTACATTTCGATTTAGTGTCTTTGCTCTGTGTCATCATTTAGTTATAGGTCTTCTCAGTAAAAATTGAGTGAATTGCTCAAGTTAAGAAGGAAAAAAAAAAAAAGCCCAACAAAACCCCCTAAACTATTTTTACCAATATGTTAGCAAAAGGACCTAATTATTATTATTATTATTGCATACCTAATTTGTTTGCCAAGACAAACTGTATTCCCAACTTCCTTGCTTGCTTTAGTTATTATTGTCTTTATCCTTTATAATTAGCCTGTTTGCAAGTGGTAGCTTTACAATAATTTCCTTTAAGATTCCAGTGTAAGGATGGTATAATTACTAAATAAATGTGTCTGAATTAGTCTGACAGTTTATTATGGAATTGGAGTTAGATGAAATAGCAAGCTGCCACAGGAGCACACCAAGCTGGATTACTAGTTGAAGGTTCATTTAGTCAATCGGGATGCAGTTTTCTTCATTTGGAGCATCAGTGAACAGACATTTCAAAGAAACATGGAGGACCTGAGTGTTTAAATCCCAGTAAAAACTTAGTTTATTTTGAACCACCAAGCTGCTATTTTCAGCCATGAGAATGAATCCTCACAGCAATGGTAGGTAGACCACTGCTGCATCCATCTGGCATGGAATATGTTGAAAGTAGAAACATGAACAGTTGCTGAAGCTGCTTATTTATGGAGAAACTGTTTATATATATATATATGTTAAAAAGTTTTATATATATGTTAGGTCTGAGCTTGATGCTGCATATTTAATGCTGCATTAAATCATCTTTGCCTGAAGAGTTATCTGACCGTTGGGATCACTTATTATTTCACTTACATAGAAGACATGGAAGAGGGCAATGAGAATACAAAACCTCTGATTATAACATCTGTAAGGACCATATTTTCAAAGGTGTTGAGGTATTTAAGGTTGTAAGTAGAAGACCACTGAGCAGACCAGGTAGTCAAGATGGTTCGCTACCTAATTTATGTGGAATTCTGTTGAAATTCATGTAAATTGGAAAGAGTTTGATCGGATACTTATGAAAATCTGATGGAAACCTACTTAGAAACTCAGTATGCTCTGAAAAGGGCTACCAGTATGGGAAACTATTGACTTACCATCTTCAGTAAGACATACGTGAAAGCAGTTGCCAAATGCATGCTTTGGATGTGTGATTAGCTCATATTAGAAAATATACTTATTTACAGATTTCATTTTACTTTCAGACTGACTAGAGATTGTGGGGGAAAAAAACAGGAGAAAAAATAATAATGAACAAAACACTTTCTGAGCCCCCATAAAAGAAATGTTTCACTTTCAATGTCTCGGACCACGCTAATAATAAAGTAACGCTTTGTTTTCTTTAACACTTTAAAAAGTGAATTTACAAGTTCTCTTTTCAAAAGGTACTTCTGGGATGATTATCAACCAAAGTGACACAAATTTGAGAATACTTGTCACTGAATGGCACAAGAAGAATGTATCATGATAGTAAAAATTTGCCTTTTATTTCCTATTTGCTGTTTCTTCCTTTGTAGTTTAAATAGTTGCATGCACCTCTCAATTCATGCATATTGCTTAACTTTGCTTTTTGTAAATCATAGATATTGATGTTTCCTTACTGATTTTCAGTTCTTAAAAACTTTTCTTATTGAGATGTTTATATATATATGTTTATATCTACTCATGTCTTTATTTATATCTAGTTTAGTTGTGCTTCGTACAGTAATATAAGTTTGATTAGTAGAAAGCTATCAAAACTCTATGAAGGAAGGGATAGGAGAATAAGTTTAAAAAATGGATCAGTGCTTCCTATTTCTTAATATAGCTTGCTAGAATGCGATATATGAATGGTATTAGCCATGTATCCTTTTAAACTTTCTGTTATTAATAGCTAACCACTGCACAGATGGTCTGGAGCTAGAAAGCTGTATGGAGTGCAGAAATAATGTTGCATTCAAAACCGATTGTTTGTCTTTTTTTGTTGTGGTTTTTTTGTTGTTGTTGTTATTGGCTTTGTTTGCTTGGTTTCTGTGAAGAATGCGTGTTGAAGCTATGCATGTTGAAACAAAACACTCTGTATCAAAATGTTTTTTTGAAAGATAAAATCCATTACATAAACTTGTTCATCGGGATCTGTTTTCAGCAAATACAAATTTTGACAATCTCCAGCTTTTTTTTGTTTCCTGGGTGGGAACCTAAACTAAACGCATTGGAATCTTAAACCAAGCTTCTGATTTATTTTTTTTTATTTGGAAATCACTTCAGGTCTTGCAGAATATTTGAGATCTTATCTCTGTTATTTTAGCATAGACCAAGTTTATCAATGAGAATGGTTTTGAGACCTGATGTTCAGTAATAAGAATCAATGTTTAATTTTGATGTGTTTTACTTGGGTATAAGGCTGTTTTCCTTCGTTTAGGCAATAATTGCAGTCTTTCTTCTGGATACACAAACAGAACACGTCTACTAGAATCTTGACTGAACACTAAATTGTCTCTGGAGTCTCAGAATTGCCTGGGAAAAGCATCTTTCATGGCCAACTGTTAAGCAAAAGCATCTTTGTTTTTCTGTAAAAGCACCCCTGAGATCTGTAATATGCTAACAGTAATGGAGGAGCTTTCTTTTTGCTTGTAATAATGCTATCAGCATCTTAATTGCATGAGCTAGGTTTTAAAAAATGTAAATAAATAGCCGAAGTAATGAATATTTTGAGACTTTGCTAACCTAGATCTATGGCTGACCTTTAGACCTGTAAATGGCAGCAGTTAGGTGTCTTCCTAACTGGTCACATTAAAATATGCATGCTCTCTGAAATGAATGCTTAATAGGTGGTATGCTTTCAGTGGAACTCTCAGTTCTCATGTTTGTCAAGTCTAATGCTTAGGAAAAAAATCAGTTGTGAACTGCAGTTCATGTGTATCAGCACTGAATCCTGCTATGGAACTTTTTCAGACCCACTGTTAGGACCCTGTAATATTTCTTTCTTGACTAAGACTTATTCCTCATTTCCTCTTGCACTCTGTGTGGCTCTTATCTCTGAAGAGATTTGCCTCAAGTCCTGAATACTTGGGGTTTGGATGCTCTTAGTTCAGGAGTCATTCTGTAGTGGTGTTTGGTTTAGGGTTGTATTTTTGGTTTGGTTTTGTGGTTTTTTGGGTTTTTTGGGATGTGTTTTGTTTTGGTCATATCCATTTGCCTGTCCACCTTCTTAGCAGTTAAAAGATTGTAAAGCTGGCCTAAAGGTAAAGAACTGTCTCCTCTGAGTCATGAGTATTCTGCGTGGTTCTTCAGTTTATTTCACTACTTCAGATATAGAGTGAGTTCAGTTGAGTATCTGTAGGCTTTATGAATTCAGTTAAGAATAATATTCCTCTGCCCTCCCTCCTCTAGTTGTTAAAGGTAATAAATCATCATAAAGTTCTGAAATTTAATGATAGAGGAGGACTGAGTGGCTGAGGTAACTGTAGCTATTAAAGGCTCTTCGGTGGCAAAATGTAAAATAATTTACTGCTGAAGTGATTTAGTGATGGGCTGCTACTTGGGTTCTCTCCTGTCTTACCTTATAGTTATTTTCTATCCAGTAGTTCTCTTCCTTATGTATATTGATGGCACGTCTGTTGAATTTCAGGTTGTTAATTTTAGACTTGCCCTTTATCAATTTAGATTCTAACTCTTCTTTCCAAAGTGCTTGATAAACTGGTTTGGCATTTTCTGTAATGTGCCAATTTTGCAAGTAAATTGAAAATAAGCAGTAGAACTAAGTAGAAGCTAGACTTCAGGGTAGCCTTTGGATTGATGAGGTATTGCTGATAATTAGCTTTTAGTCATGGTATTGCTATGGCAGCTCTGGTCTGCAGCTCCATTGCTTTGTTTTTATGTTAATACATTCAGCTGTGGGGTTGTAGCTCTCAAGAAGTTGAGATCTTGCTGTGGATAAAAGTCATTGTGTTGAAATGATGCAGACTCAGTAACAGGAATATGAATCAGGTCATAGGCAAAGCTGTTCTAGGTAACTTAGCAATCAGCAGTACAGTCCTTCAGTTGCAAACACTGACCCTGAATCCTTCTCTTAGTCTGATTGTTCTTCTTTGAACATTGCTGCAGTAATAGATTTTTCTGGCAATATTGCTGTCAATATCTTAGTTTTCACAGGAGGACCTCCTCTGTTAGCGACAATGTCTTCTGCAACCCCGTTTGTATGCTCCTAATAACTTTATTCTTAGCAGGAGATGGCAATTGCAGTACTGGGGTGTCCTTGTACGCATGCAACTTAATACCTTTATATTGTTGTTTGGAAGGTAGATAACATAATTTTGACTCCTTTGTCAATGGGTAATTCAGGTGAATATTTAATTTGGAAAACAGTGCACATTTAAAGAAAAGGCTGCATTTGTCCAAAGGGAGAGAAAATCCAGACCTGTCTGCTACTGAGGCAAAGTACTTCCCCAGGCTGCAGTGAGGGAACTGAACATCTTGAGCACAAGTATATGGAATCAGTGAGAAAGGACCTGGTGGGGATCTTGCAGAGACTGAATTTCACAGAGGAAGAGAACAAGCAGGCTCCACCTGCACAAGTGTCCATTTTGCTGTGGAATTTAATGGGAACCCATTCAAATAACTTTAATTCTCAAGATCCCCTGAGTCTTGCAATCCTTTTACACTACATTCTAGCAACAAGTGGTAAAGCGGTCTGGCTCAATTTTCCTTCCTCCTTGTTATTGTTTCCTGCCTTACTTTGTAAATGAGTGAAACTATTCACAAGGGAATAATATTCACAGTATTTCCTGAAGGTGTTCACAGGGGAGTATTTATAAGAGGCTTTACTTGAGTAACAGTTTATCATAATTAAAACATTTTTTTCAGATTAGAATTCTTGATTGTGAAGAGTTTTCTGCACAAGAATTTAAAAGTAAAATGACACTTTGTCTTTTACTCTCACATTTGTAGACTTTCCCTGTCTTTCTCTGATGACTTTTAGCTATAGTATTTATAAGTGATACAGTAGAGTTCTATAACATAGTTTGAGCACAAAAGCCTGTGTTCAGCAAATTGTTTTAACTAATACAATATCCAGTTACCTGAATGTTGGAGGTATATTTTGTTGCATTTCCAAAGAAAGCAACTAATAATACTTCTAAGAACTGTAACTGTAGGATATAAAATAGAGGGGGGGTGGTGGTGGTGTTTCTCTTCTTGGCAATAACTTTAGAGTGAAAACCAGATATTAAGAAAATAGATTTCATTTATGCCTGTTGCTTTTTCACCACAGGTGAAATTCTTTAAGTTCTGTTGTGAAGCAATTAGCCATTGCATAATCAGAGTACCAAAGTATAGCTGAAACATCTTCTAATGTTCTAGTTGTTACATTTTGGTACTGCATGCTACAGTGAACAGAACTGTCATGTTCAGAGTAACAACTAAACAAGTTAGTAGCACTACTGCAGAAAATATTTATCTAGTGTCACTATATAAGAGTCTGTGTATTGGTTGAATTTTAGAGCACAATGTGGCTTGATCTAGTGTTTAATTAGTGTTGTTGACATGTGATGAAAGAGTTCCTTTGAGAATAGGGAGGTGTTTCTACTTCAGTCACACCTTTTGGTTGTCCATGTCCTTTAAATCAGCTTACTGGTCTGTAAAATGGCAATGATAATACCTGCAGCACAGGGATGCATTTATCCCACAGTTGAGGTCTTGGATTTATAGCAGGTTGAGATTTAAGTGGCAAAGGGAAATGCACTTAGCAAAGAACCCAACTCAGTGTAAAATGAGGAGTCCATCAGCAGAGGGAAATTGAGATCACTTTTAAGAAACCCTAGTTAGACCTTTCGGATTCTAAGGAAACCTAGTAGTAGCAGTTCTAAATGTACCTACAGAATTACACTGTAATTATAAAGCAGCAAAACTTGCCACTTTTGAAGTGCACGTATTTTCAATTTAAGACCCTATACCACAAGTAATTATAGGACTTCACACCAGATGGGATCTCAGTGTTTGGTTATAACAGTAAAAACTCCCAAAGCTTTCTACCTGAGACTTCTAGGTAACTAACAGTCTTACATGGTATTTAAAGACAAGGTGAAGCAGCAGGCACTATGCTGGGGACAGAGCAGAGCACTGATACACCCTGGCAAGGGCAGGAATGTTCTGCATTAGGTGCTCTTGACCTCTACTTGGGAAGGCTAAGTGATAGTGGCAGCACGTGCTAAATGAATTAGAGGAAACATCAGTTGAAAGACAGAGTAGTACAAGGATTGTATTCTGAGTTACCCTCTAATGCTATATGAAAATTCACCAAGATTAAAAGCAATTGTACTGATGGGATATTTTTTTTTTCTTTCCTCTAAACCAAACCAACACCTATCAACAGTGGTACCACACACCAGAGTGTGTGCAGAATATAGAGATGGATTGTCCAAAACTTTTTGAACAGTGTTGGGTTTACCTTCCTGCGTGTGTGATGGGGTTTTATGTACCCCAAGAACACAGGAATCACAATCAAAGTTTAAATTATTCAGTAGATTTGCTGTTGTTGAAAGAGATTACTAAAAATCTGTGACTTTGTATTTTGTTTTGTACTTGTTTTGTATTTCGATCAATATGACCTTTGTTTGACAGATCACAGTATGAGTCAGGTATTCAGCTTTCTTGCCAGTTTAGGTATGCTACACATAAAACAAATACATGGTATGGAATAGTTTGAGTTAGATGCTCTTTCTGTCAGGTGGCAGATTATCATTTGCTTTTGTTAGTGGTTCAACAAAAACCTTCTGAGGTAAAATGTTTCTGTCCCTAGGACTTCCCCCTCACTCTGTATCACTTCAGTAACATATATTAGGTCTCCTCCTTAACTTTGCTTCACTAGAATTTTTGAATAGCACAACCCCAGTAATGTCACAACTAAGCATGGAATGATGATATGACAGGTAAGGTAAGGGTCTACATTTCTTCAACTTCTTCAGCATTTGTTTCTTATGGAGTACTTGTTTTTCAACATTAATTAAATAATAGTAAGTTATGTCTTTAAAAAATAGTGTTGCTAAATTAAAATTATTTCTGTTTTCTGTCTTAGATTGCAAATACAAAGTTTTACAGAGTAATTTTTGAGACCAGTTATCCTGAAGATATTTTTGCAATACATTTGGTATGTCTTCTTGACAAACAAATTTGCGAGTGTTAACATTTACCTTTGTAATACAATACACCAACATAGTGTTTTATCCCCCCAGTGTCTATTTAATTTGTTTGTGAAATTGTACATAGATCTATGCTGTAGCCAGAGAATATTGTATTGCTTGGCTGTCGTTTGTTATATTTCCAACAAAAATAAATTATCTTCTGTCATTTGAATGAAATGACACAATCTGTAGCCAGCTCATATTGTTTATTTGTTCTTTGTAATGTTAGACCTAAATGGATAAGGAATATACAGTTTCTGAAAAATTGCATGGTTTAGGATGTAACCTTCTAGCCTCTTATTTAAGATACTTCTGTAGCTAGGAAAAAAAATTCTTGGCTTTCTGGTACTCAGTCTTACATATTAGATATTGCCTTTTTCTATGCATTGCTAAGCTTTCTCCTTTTCCTTTCCGCCTTCTTTTCTCCTGAGGTTCTGAGCAAATGGTGCCAGAAAACATGCAGTGCAAAATCATGTTGCATAAACAATAAGTCTTAATATGTACTGATCCAAAAGCACCACAGAAAAGTAAATCTGATGTAGATGTCATCAGATCCACAGATTTTTGGTTCTGCTAGCTCTGGCACATTTCTGTTGTAGAAGTTTTTAATTCTTCCCTTGATTTTGTGAGTGGTGAACTGCAAGAGGAAAAAAAAAGGGTGTGCCCAATTTACATATATGCAAGGGACTTAGAGAGGTTTTCATTTCAATCTTAGGTGTCTGAGGTCTTAGCAGTTGTATCTGTCAACTCAGTAGTGTTAGACCATTCTGATTTCACTTGTTGGTCTCTGGCCCAGTTAGAACACTGTGGCCATTCTCTTGGTCACTGATTTAAACGTTACTTGGGATAAGCCTCAATCCAAGTCAGGCACTAACTCAGTTATGATGAGATCCTCTCCTTTAGTTATGAAGAGCTAATCTAGGAAGTGTCAGCCGCAGACATTCTGCTTTATCTGTTCTCAAGATTTTACTCATATCCCACCATGAAGAGAGCTTTTTCTCCTTTCCCTTATATGTTATTGAATTACTTGGTAAATCTCTCTTCAAGAAACTTTATGCCAAATAAAATCTGTTAGAGGTTCTTCCTGTGCTAGTTTTTAAGTGGTTCTGGCTTGGTTACAATGTCTCTGAAGAAAGGTATTATACAGTAGAAAAACAGAAATGATAACTGATGCTGAAGTCTTGAGGAATAAATGAGACACTGGTATTTTGTATTTTATAGCTATTTTACTATTATTAACAATCCTCAATTTGCAATTGGAGAGTCCCACAAATTGCTACCTTAACTAAACACACCAGGGGGATTGTGCAGTTTCATTCAAATAGCCTATAGGCAGAAGTATAGTAACAGAGCTATACCTTTCTGCTCAAGTTGCAGTCAAAATAGGCATTCCCAATGTGAGCAACCATTACAGAAAAAGAAGTAAGGCAAGTTACTTAATTCATCTTTATGGGTGGTGCTTTGTAACTGGAAACTGCGTGGCTTAATTGACGCAAAAAAATCAATTGTGTATGTCAGCGGGATGATATTTTCTTTAATGAAATGATACTTTCTCTTCTGGCAATTCATAGCTGAATGCATTCACCTCTCCTTTCAAAGGTGTGTGTAATTTTAATTTCAATTCACAATGAATCTATGTGGCTCTTTAAGATGTGAGAGTCTTCTAAGTCATCCAAATCTTGATACAGAAATACAGCCATCCCCAGCCCAATGTGAAATAATAGAGGTGTTGGTGAACAAATGAAAGAGCAGCGTTGTCTTTTTTGTGTATTGCAATTGTCATTTGAAATGCTGAAAAGGAAACGGGCAGCATCATGCCCAGTCATCTATAGTGACCTATAGACAGCTGCATTATGTCAGTGCTGCATGGAGCAGTGTGCCTGAACCACTGAGACACGAGATGTTTCCATCTCCACATCCCAGTGTTGTACAGCACCACAAGGTGGAGATAAGATGTGGGTTAATTTTCAGGCTGATGGTGAGATCAGAGAATGAAGCACGAGAAATATTTTATATGTCTAGTATATGTGATGCTCCACATACCTTATAAAAATCATGAAGTGAATTAGATTATATCAGTACCGTACACTGTGTTTGCACTTTGAATTCCACTATTAAGGCATGTGCAGAATACAAAAAAAAATGATGTGCAATGTACAATCTTCTTTTACTTGTTATTTAATTTCGCATACAAATGTACAATGCAATACCACAAATACAAAATGTATATACTAAAACACATGAATTCAAAACCCCATTTATTTTATCAATTGCTTAAGCTCATTTGATCATAAGGGACAGGGAGACCAAACAGCTATAAAAGAGCTCCATTTTCTATCAACTGAACCAAATCCTCCTTTGATCTGTTAATCCCAAGTTTATAAGGTTAGGAGATAAGCAAGCGTAACTAAATTCCTTTTTCTTTTTGTCCACCTAATAGTCTATGAAGCAAAGCAAACATAATAAGCTTCTTTGCTGCTTTTCAGCCTCTTCTTGCTGAATAATTCAAAAAGTGCATTACAGATTTTATGAGTACAACTGTACACACCAGCAATGTTCCATGATTTTTTTGCATGCCTCAAATTTGCATATATTATATTTTTATTTTGCATTTCTGACACAGAAGCTGACTGCCTACTCGTTCTTGGCTTTTTATTAGGTCTTTGATGCTTGCTGGAGGAGAAGGCCTCTTTTGTCTCTGATAGCCTTAAGGCAGATCTAGGTTAGCAAGAAAGCCAGAGGTTTCAGGCTTGTTAAATGTCCCAGTAATGGCTGTCTTTACGCATTGAAATACCAGCCTTCTTCTTTATAGGGAAATGAATCACATTACCACCAAGGGAAGGAAAGCCTTTGTTGGAGGAGACTGCTAGTCTGCTACTTAAGAAGGGGATTTAATTTTACCCTCCAGGCTTTTTGGCCAGCCCACTACAGTTGCCCTTGTGGAACTCTGATATCATAGCATGTGAAGGATAGCAAACAAGAAAGAGCAATTAGCCATTAATCATACTCATTTTGTACTGGATGGACGGACCATTTAAAATACTGCGTGTGCTCAGTACATGAGCAAGAATAGCCTGTGTGGACAGAGCACGAATGTGTAGATTTTTATTCCTGCATTTTGGATAAGCATTTCTTTTTAATTCTTATTCAATGTCACTGAGCTGGGGTAATGCATACTACTTTATATTAAACCTTTCTCATAAATTTTAGTGCACAGAGAATTAAATTGAAGATTTCTATTGCCCACAAGGTGCCCATTTTTCACTTCTCATAAAAGTGGGTGGATTACTTTAAGAATTTAAGAACTACAGCATTAATTCTAGAAACAGAAAAACTTGATTGAAATTATTATAATGTTGGTTTGTATTTGTTTGATCTGTTTAATAAAGTAATGATTGTTTAAATCACTATGTTGCATACATAATTAAATATCTAGATAAATATATACATAGACTTTGTATTTAATTACTTTAGTATATACAGAATGACAGTATTTAAAGTAAATGGAAGTGTACATTCATTATTCTGTCAAATACTATTAGTAGAAAACAAAATTAAAGGGGGTATTTTGTTCATTAGCATGTGTGCTGGGCTTGTATTGGAGAATGTAAGTTTGTGACAACCTTTTGCATTCAAGACCAATTTATTTAAAAAAAAAAAAAGAAAATACTGTGGGTGGGCTGTGAATTGACCTGATTACTGATTACCTCTAGTTCACAGGTCCTTTAAGTGCCTTGGACTAGTAGATCTCATACTGCCATATAAACCTGGTATTTTTGTGTTAAATGAGAAAAGTTAGTTAGTTATTGTGCTTTTTTTTTTTTTTTGCCTTTTTTTTTGAATGAACTTGATATCAAAGTGGAGTAGTTTGTTTACCTGAAAAGAAAAAGAAATAAAGCATCTGTTGTTTAATCTAGCAAAACAGCTTCATTTGAATGTTGACCCAGGTACTCCAAATAACATCCTTTGCTTTCTAAACTGCAGCAATTGCCTTTTTTGGGGGCTTGGTTTTATGACTTTTCCCATGCTTCACCCTGTAGAGTTGCAAGAAATGCTTGTATAGAAAAAGTGTCAGTGTTTACATGTCCTACATCCTTCTTAATTTGCATGCTGCTTCTTTCTGGAAAGTGTCCAGAACCTCTCTCACATTTGGTTACTGAGAAGAATGCGGCCTCCTCCTGTTTGAACTTTTATCTGGAAAGATGCCCCTGTCTAACTTCTGTGTATGCATTTACCTGGTGAGGAAAGCAAGCCATTGCAGTATTCTTTTCTATTACCAATGACATTGTCCCTTGCCCCTTGCTAAGCCATACAAAAGGCATGCAATATAGGTCTTTATTATGATAGAATAAACAGCCATATGGTTATAATTTTTGAGATTCAGAGAATTGGTTCCTAGCTGTTGTACAATGTTCTCAAATAATCTTGGCAAGTCACTTTTTATTAATATGTTGGTTCCCTACCTTTAAAAAAAAACAACAGGTTAATGACTTCTTAATCTCCATATAATGGTGTTGCCTGGATCATGCAAGAAGTAGATTTAAGGAGAAAATTGAGTGGCTATAAGGGGGAAGCCTTGTTTTCCACCTGCCAAGTTTCATATACTCTTAAACCACACTCTCCAAACACAGAGGGTAGAGATTTCATAGAAAAAAAAGCAGAAGTTGGGTCCATCATAAGACGATTCCCAAAAGTAAAATTTTAAGGAAAATACCTACAGTCATGAAACTCTGAAAGACATATTTGTCATTATTTTTATTATTTGTGTTCAGATTTCATGTCCAGGAAAGCAAAATGGGAGGGGAGTTGTCTCCTTTTAATACTTCAGTCCTGTGAACTATTTAAAACTGAATGCTAGTTCATTTTTATGTAGTGTAGTACTTCAGCATTATATCATCTGTCCCAAAAGAACAGAATTCAGCATGTGTCTCCCGAGGTTGGCAGAATGCTGCATGTGTTTTGTATTCATATGTAGGCCTGCCCTTCCTGTGGCAGTGCTGACTGGTAAACTAAACCTGAACTGGAGTGGGCTTGAGTGTGTCCTTGTGACAGGATGAGGACATGACAAGTGTCTTCCTCCTGAGCTATTGTGCAGTTGTGCATTTCTGGTTTGTAAGTACTCACATCTTGTTATAATAAGAGGAACTTGCTCTTGGATGACCCTGCCGTTTTAGACAACTTAGTGCTACTGTCAATGCTACTGCTAGAAAGAGCAAACCAACAGATTCCGAACAATGTTGGGAAAGGGGGAAAATGCCACGGTGGCAGAATTGCCATTCAGTTCAGTAATTGTGGCATACTGTACCGTATGCGGAATCACTTTTGTAAATGTATGGCTTACACAAATGGATTTTCTTAAAATAGCTCTTTTTTGTCTTGGAAAAGATCAAAATAAAAGTAATATCTTAAAATAAGTTTGTAGATAATCTGTATGTGAGTTTTCTGATCCTTGATAATTGCAGAATTTAGAGCTTACTTGAAGTATGTTCCCGCTTCAGTGGCACAGGATTTGGGTTAATTGATGTCAATTTGAACACCCGATAGATTGTAATACATTAATCTTATTTTTTGCTAAGGATATTCTGCCTGTATTATTGAATTTATTTTTCTTTTTTCAAATATGCAACTTAGATGTGTGTAGCTTGAACGTTTCCTGATGGAACAGAAACATCTGGTGTTCAGTCCTCTCTTCTGCAATGGCCCATTGTGTGTATCGGTATCTTCTTTTTTTGATGACTTCTTTCCAGTTTATTGGGGAGTAAGGAAATTCTTAAAATGTACATCTAGTTAGGAAATTTGCCCACTAAAGTCTTTGCACTATACTAAATTTTACCTGCCATGATGAAACACTAATGCTAGTTTTCTTTAACTGTTGCATGCTATTATTTATTTTTATTTTCTTTCCCTTCAAAGTTAGGAAGTGCTATTTATTTTTCTTTAAGTTTTATTTATTTTTACTTAGTCTTACTTACCACATAATTACATTTTTATACCCATCTGTAACGTTGTGAATAATGAACTATACTTCATTCTCCATTTGCTTCACTATTTTTTTTAACTTTTTAAGAAAATTTCATGTGAGAATAGATTACTTAAGTTCCCCTCAATATGCTGCTGGTGCATAAAAGTCATTAAAGGCTTTAATTATTAAATTCTGCAGTACTTACTAAATATTTCCTACTGTTAGTTTTATTTGACCTTAACAAAGTAGTATAAACTAGGGTGCAGATTATGTTGGAAATCATTTTATAAGTATTTTTCCATGAAAAATGTGTCAGACAAATGTCTATTACTATTTTAATATACTAATTTTAGTTGTATGTAAATGTGGCCAATATAGGACTGTGGAGGTTAGCTGCAGTAACTTATAGCCCCTCTGAAAAAAACTTATCCCTCTAGAGATACAATCCAGCAAATGGAAAAAGGGGGAAAGTCAGGGTAGGTAGCTTGTTTAAGAAGAACAATAGAATAGGCAGGAGAAGGCTGTTGTTCCTATTGACTGGGCACAGTGACTAGCTCTGTGCTAGAAACCACACAGATAAAATGTTACTGGAAAAGCATGGCCAGAACAAAAAAAATCTCTAATCAAGATTTATTTTTTTTTTTCCCCTAAAGGTAATAAATAATATGGGTTCAAAACAAAAAGATTATTTCAAACAGTTAAGCTCACAGGTTTGCCCTCATGAGAAGGAAGTTACTTGAAGTTACATCTTGTTTTTTGTTCAGTGGAGTAATTTCTTTCTCCATCCTACATTTTCTTTAAAAACAAAACCAAAAAGACTTGGTATTGACTTTGAATTAGGAAAGCACTAAAAATGGCTTTATAAGATGGTGTTGAATTGATTATTTTTGAGGTTTATGTTTGGCTGCCTTTTTAAAAATATTGTTCAGTGGAAAGTGTTGGCCCAGATTTGTAAATAACTTTGAAGAACTCTCCAGCTTGCCAAAAACTGATGTGTGAACTCTCTTCATAATTTCCATTTTGTAGCTCCTTATCTGTTACAAAATACTATTTTTGTGTAAACTTTGGACAGTGAGATGGGAGGTGGATTACTTGAGGAAATATTTTCCTATAAATAAAATGCTCAGTACTAAAAGTGATTGCACTTGTGGGGGGAAAAATTATTAGCTAATTAAGAATTATAGCTGTATTAGCCTGCAATCATGGACCTACAAAAGCTGTGATATCAGCTCACAGATACTTGGATGAGACAATTCTTTTTAGACCAGTGAGCTAGTTACAGTAAATCTGTGTTTCTTACAATAGTATTCCAGAGATGATAATGGTATTAAGGTGATCCAAAATCTAAGTCAACAAAGAAATTTCCAGAGATATCTGTCTCCTGGATCAGGATCATTGACCATCAAATACTAGTGAAACACAGTCAAATAAAAAAAAGAAGCAAAGGGAACAACAATCATATGTATTTATTTTAGACAGTGCTGTAGACAGGTAGATAAATAAGTCTAAGGTTAAAAAAAAATAAATAGTGTTTATTTTATTTTCTTTCATTTCAAACTTAGGCAACAGCTTTCTGACAGGGAACTGAAAGAATAAAACCTAATAACCATGTGCATTGTTTTTCAATCAGAAAACGTTAGCTGCTTGTACAATGGTGTGCAACCCTTCCCCTGTTATTCTGAAAAGTTGCTCACGTGTAGCAGTTGCATGTAATTGCAGGATAGGGGTTCTGAGTAACTGTCACATAACTTAATTTGAAGAGGGGAAAAATAACACCCAAAAGATTTGTGTTTTGAAGTAGAGACTATAGTATGCATTGTTGCTGTGAAATGCTGCAGGATGCATCAAGTTTGGGGCTTGCTAATTTTGGCCGTGTATGTTTAATCATGTGTCCCCACATTTTCATATTGAAGAATAAGGAGTGATGTTTAAAGCATCATTCAAATAGTCAATATTTGTAATGTAATAGAAAACAATAGCTAGTTAAAACCAACTTCAAATCTGTTATCAGATTCTCTGGCTTTTTGATCCATATCTGCAATATGGCCCATATACAGAGAGACATACACAGCTCTCTAAATATCAGATGACCTATTTTTCATATGTTTTAGTTCCATAGTATAGATAACAGTCTTGGGATACTCTTATGCAGTTGGATTGTTGTGCTTCACCCTAAGATTGTCCACAAAGCCCTTTAAAAAGGAAGAGGATTGCAAATGCTGTGCATGGTGTATATAGTATTTTAATATTTATAGTATTTTCCTATTTCATATTTATAGTGGTTTTAGCACTCATATCTAGAAAAACTGAATTTTGGGCCTTCAACACAACAATTTTTTTTTTTTTAATGGGCAAAAAACCACTTGTATTTTCTCTCCATCTTTTTCAGCTTTTGCATAACTTAACTGATAAATGTGCGTGGACCTTGTCTCCAGTGAATCTACCATGCCTCTATCTTTATAGAGAGCTCCCAGTCCTTTGCTTTTACATTTATTATCTTTATAGTTATATGAAGTGGTGGGTTGTCTTTCTTAGAGGGAGTAAAGTCCTCGGGGCCAAAGGCACACAGGGCATCTGTGAGAATGGCAAAAGCATTTCCAAAACCTCATACTTTGCCTACAAGAATGTTTCCCCTTCCCTTTGTAAGAGCATTTTCAGTCTTCCTACATCGAGTGGTGGGAACCAAATAGACATTTCAGTATATTCTGCTATATGGAGAGCCGACTTGAGGCTCAGCTTTGCCTTGTTCAGGAACTTGGAAAGATCCACCCTTGCTCTGTGGTCTTATAGGAGTTACCTGCAGTGGAGTAACCATTGCAAGTTCAGTGTGTTAGTGCCAACACTGACTGCTAGTATTGAGGTGAAGAGAGGAGCAGGGGACCGTATTCTCACTCTTATTGCTGCTGAAATACTACTGGTAAAAGTAAGGGAACAAAATGATTTTTGTGTCAAAAAAAGGCAACCAGAGTAAAATCTTTGAAATGAGTCAGGACTGTAAATACTCAGCACAGCCTTTTCAGCGTACTTCCCCTTGTGTATGATCTGTTCAGATATGAGAGGGGCATGCTGAAAAGAGAGTTGTCCTTCAGCAGAATTGAAAGATGTCTTCCAACAGGAGCGTAACCCCTTTGTGTGCCTCCCTCCCCCTCTATCTTCTCTTGCAGTATGCAAATCTTTTTTTTCTTTCCTCTTCTCTTGCACAGCTTGATATGTGATTGGTTCTCTCTTTCAACGCAAATTACTCTAGGTAGATTGTTTTGTTTGGTTTTTTTTTTTTTTTATATTTGATATCTATGCCTTGGCTTTCAAACATAGAGGAAAAACAATATAGTTCTGCCTATAGGAGGTTGAATTTGTAAATATATATTAGTGTGGAAATGCAATGAGAGATAATAAAATATTCAAAAAGCAGCCTGTTCTTGTGGGATATTATTCTGCACAGCCAGGGAGCAGATTAATGACACTACACAGAAAAAAATAAGGTATGCACCATAAAATATAGATTGGAGTAGCAATGTGGAAACTAAAAATCCAGTCCTGGTAACCTGTGAAATGTGTGCTTTTACAAAGTTTATCAGCTTTAAATAGCGACACTCAAAAGCAGACATCATTTAATTGGGAGATGTGGAATTTACTATCCTAGGCAGCTAACCACCAGCCACAAGAATTATGCTTGTGGTTTTGTCTTCCTAAATAAGATTCAGGGCTATTAAGTTCATCTTGGGTGAAATTTGAAAGTGGCTTTTGTTTCTCTTTTTTCTTCCAGGAAAGTGTTCTTGTGAAACATCCTGTCAAGAGGCTTTGTGCAAGCATGTAGCAAAAAGTTTGATATTTGTCTTAATTTCCATTGCATTTTATACTACAGAACCGAAGCTGCAATCTTTGCATGCCTTCAGACAGGAGAAGGTAGAAGAAAAGTGTCAGAAGTGGAATTAGTTTTACAGATCCCCCGCCATGTGCCTAAGACACTGCACTTCCATGTGGTGAACCTGTGGGTTCTCTGCTTTTTCTGTTCATCAGCTGGCTACTGAGCTCTCTGACTGCACTCTTTTGTCTTGGATTGATAGATGCCAATTTCCAGTGTATTATAAGGATGGGAAGTGTGAAGTCATATCTTAAGTACTTTTTCAGTTAGGATTGAGTTTGGAAACAGAGCTGCTCCCCTCCCAGGTCTTCAGCCCAGTTTGCATTTTAGCACTAAAGGCACTAAGATGTGGCATTTGCAATAGTGTTTTACGAATGCGTATGTCACTTAAGCAGTGGCAATAGTGCTACTTGTAGTGAAGCTTGCTTGAAATTTTCCATTAGAAAAAACTTCTTAACTCTTGCTGACAACTTTCCCCAAATTCAATACCTTGCTTTGAAAACTTCCCTTCAAAATACCTACTTTTAGCTGACTTTTGCCCCCTTAAATTTCTGCCAAAGTGGGTGTACTGTTTTGACAATAAGGGTAGAGAGGGAGTTCTTTTCTAATTCTTTGATAATAATGTAAAAATCTTGAGCCAGTCACTGAAAAATTGGCTGACTCCAAGTTGCAGATCCAGGATGCAAAATTTGGTGGAGAGAATAGTGTTGGTGCTTTGTGTCGGTAACATGCGATTCGTTATCGCTATGGACAGTCACTGAGATCTAATATGTGTAGATGCATTTATGAAACCTGCTCATTTTGCAAAGCCAGGCAGGGGCTTCCATTTGATATTATCTGGATCTGCACTTCCTTTGTAATTGCAGTTCTGGAGTGCTGAGGGCCAGGCAGTATGTGTGTCTGAATGCCTGAACCCAGGCAGCAGCAGGAAGGGAGGGTACTTTTCCTGTTCGGGCCAGGCCAGGTAGAGGGAGGAAGCAGCACAGTGCAAGAGCAATAGATTGGGACATGTATGGGAGAAGTAGAAAAGGCAAAAAAAAAAAAGTACGTATTGAGAAGCTGTTTGAATTATGGTTGTACACACAAACCTGTGTTTGGTCCCCTTTGCTAGGCTGCTAGACTCTTCAGCTCTTTAACAGAAGGTTTTTTAATGCTCACTCTCTGTGTACGTGTGTATAGGTATAGATACAACCACACAGAAATGTACATAAGCCCATGAACATAATTAATTTGATTTCATAAGAGGAAGAGAGTGTTATATGCAGTATTACAGCTAGGTCATCATTTTTAATAAACTTTTCCTGATAAATTTTTGTAAGTAAGCAGCAGTCTTAAACACTATAAGCATGAAGCATTTCAGTTTAGCTGATGTATTTTTTAAGGCATATATAGATTTTGAAACTGTGTATTGTTTCTTTTTAACAATTTTTAAAATGTTTTATTTGGGTAAAACTTTTTAATTATGAAAGATATTAGGATCATAATCTAAGTCTCACAAAATTGTAATGTATTTCAAAGGATAAATCCAATGAATTTTTTTCTATAGTCCTTTTGAAATGGCTGCTTCTGTTCTCATAGTGACTTTTCTTCTTCCTTGTTCTGAATACATTTCCTCTGTGATGCTCTATCAAAGAAATATTTTTCTTTTTGCTGATTTGTTTATATACTTGAAGATACTTAAAGAGAAAGTAAGAACTCTATACTTTTAATAAAGGCCTATCCACAGACTTCTGCTTTTGAACTTTGGTTCTACTTATGGGTAGATGTAAGCTCTTTCCCCATGCCAAGGAACAGTAGGATCAAAATGAGATTGGCTTGATTGCTAATAGATATGTGTGGGTTTAAAACTTGAACTGTCTAGTGTACAGTTTCTGGATAATCCCTGGGAGTTCAGAATATATATGCTTTCTTTGAACTATGGTACAAATATAATCCTTTACTTAAGACATTACTGCAAACAGTGGTTAAATCAGACAGTGCTAAATCTTCTAGAGCTGCTCAAAAGTGCTCTGTAGCATCAGGATGGGATTCTTAGAAGTGCCGATAGGCATTGCATACCTAACTCCCACTGAATAAGTGTCTTTTAAGGTGTCTGGTGATGGGATGACCCAAATCATTCTGTGACTTTCACAGATCTTGAGTGGAGAATAATTTCATGAACACAAGAACAACTTACAAAGGGGAGTTGAGATGGAAATGAAACGGATGTTAGCAGAGCAGTAAAACATCCCATGAGCTGGGTATCTTTCTGAGGCTGCTCAGCTTCTATAGCTGCTTTAAATTATCTTAACTTCATTGTAGTTAGTTTTAACTGAATGGAGCTAGGGCGTCTTACATGAACTGAGGATCTGAACTGTTTTGTTTTAGTTTTGTCTGTAACATAGCTAGATGTATCTGGAAACACCTACATAAAAAGATTTATCTTGTTTCTGAACTAAATATTGATGTGCTCCTGTGGACAAAGTCTTCCACTAACAGAAGCTGATGTACCCCATTTTACATCATCTGATGATATGAAGAAGCATTTTATGAAATACCTTTCTCTTGATACTGGGAATGTTCCTGACACCTGCAGAGGTGCAGTAATATCTCCTCATTTGCTTTTACTTACTCATACAAACTATTGTCTTCATCTAGTGCTTACAGAAGCAGTTGTGCAAGCTCACTCTGTTTGGTACTAATGCACGGAGAAAAAACTGTACTGAAATTTTACTGAAGCTATCTCTGCTTTGTTGACAACATCAACAAAACTGAGAGTTTCTAACAGCAAATGTATTTCTACATTAAAACCAGATTCCTGTTTTAATGGAGAAAGCTGCTAGTTGTTTCATGAATAAATACTCAAAGTTATCAAAATGTCACAAAAACCTGCTGCTACTTTTGCAACAGTTATGCTAGAAATACTTAGGAGAGTGAAAAACCATGAGGATTTCAAGGGAAAAAGCTTCCTTGGGAACTGGATCTACATGTTTAGAGTGGGATTTGTCACAGACTAGTAGAGTTCAGTCTGCAAATATTAACGCAAGAAACATCAGAATTTAAGTGGAGGAAAGGTGGATAATTTGGTTTCAGTTTGAAAGATGTTTGCCTCTTCTACAGCTGTATGAAAAGTAACAAACTGCCACTGATAAATTGAATTAGCATCTTTTAGAAGGTGGTGGGAAATGCTTCTGGAAAATGTTGGCTTTACTATATATTAATTCTGTGAACCACCTGCCTAACTGTTTGCAGAACTGAAGATAAGGTCAATGAAGCAACTCCTTTGCTTCTGTCTTTGTAGTGGCTTACAGGATCTAATGGTTTTAGGATTCAAGCAATAGCAAATGTGTGTCATGTGAAAGATGATCAGCTGAGGAAAATTATTCCACAGAGCAATCTGTTTAGGAAAAAAAGTGGATAAACTTGGTAGCTAATGAAAAATAAGCCTCAGTTAGTATAGTGATGTTGTAATGGAGATAATAAGAGTAATTTAGAGATAAAATCGGCAAGAGAAGCAGGCTCCTGAATTTTATGACTATCTTGCATAGTTTCTGAGTATACAAGGCTATTTCTAGAAAGTATTTCCTGATAGTTATTTTTAAATTATCCTGCATAATATGCAAGGGTTAACTAACCTAAATTTTTAGTATTAGTAAATCTATAAAGATTTTTCTCTGATTTTAAAAGTAATTCAGATTTATAATTTGGTATCTTTGTCAATCTGTTGTGCAGGTGCCAATACACAGGATTTTGCATTTTTGGGTGGGCGTTTGAGATGCTTCTGCATTCTTTCTTTCCACCTGTTTCTTTATTTTGCATTCTCCCATTTCTTTGCCTTTTGTTCATATACTAACAGAGAGCTGTGCTAGAGAGAACTACAGCTTGTATGAAACAAATCACAGTTCAACCACTTTCAGATGGAAAAATTAAAAAAATCTCAATTCCATAGCATATAAGACTGGCCAAAGTGGAAATCCTGCTGGGCAACATATGCATTTTTATGGCTTATAGTCAACCTCCTTTATTCTATACACAAATGTATAGAAGAAGAAGACAGGATTAAAAGATTAGTTATGTCAGTTCCTTTTGGTTCCGCTATTTTACCGCTGTTTTATTAAATCAAGCTACTGACCAAAAGTCTAGTTCCCCCTTCCTGTGAAGGATGTTTCTTCATGCCTACAATTGATTTGCACACTTTAATCAAAGACCATTCAAATCTTTCAGTAAAGGACTCAGGTATGTTTCACAGACTTAAAAAAAATAGAATAACATGACAAACTGTTACATTCTAAGTCATGCCACACAGCTAACTTGTTTACTTTAACATAAATGTCTCTCCATTAGAAAAGCCTTTTTTTGAGAGAACGTGGCCGGAAGTGTTCTCTCCCCACGTACCTGTGCGTCACAATTGTAGGAGCTGCTCCACACCTGTTGACACTTTGCTGTTATGGTATGTCTGGAGATAGAATATCTTGTGTTGGAAGGGACCTACAAGGATCACTGAGTACACCTCATAATTAAATATTCAGCTAAGCCTATCCTGTAGCATGATACAGCAAAGCAAAGCTAATGACAAAGCATTAAGTAATTCAAGTTAAGCAGGAACGGTGAGTGTATTAGCTGAGCTTACTCGCTCACCTTTGGTAATGGCAGCACCCAGTGTTGTGGCTGTTGCAGGATATCCTGTGGCTGTTGCAGGACAAATATATGCTGAAATACATTTGGTGATGTAAGAACTTCTTCCTTTATAATGGGATGGATAAGGATAATTCCTGGAACAGAGGGTCTGTGTTTTACCATCAGGTTTCAGCCACGGGAACATTGACATAACATAATGTAATGGAAGACCTGAGACATCTCTATGCGGGGGGTTTGTGGATGCAGATAGTAATTGGAGAGCTTACTTTTAAGATTGTGAGGTCACAGAAAAATGTGTCCCATTTCAATTTTAATATTTTAGAAGTTTACTAACTTGCATCATCTATTCTAAGGCTTTGATCTTGTAAGTACTGGCACTGTGCACAGCAGGAGCATTTCATTTAGGGCAAACGCATACAGTGACTGCTGCAAAACTCAAGTGAAATTAAACAAGCAGCTGAGAGCTCTGTATTATTAGAAATCTTGAGCTTCTTGGATGCCTCTCATTCTCAGCAATATTAGGTAGGAAATGAATGTGGAGTGCGAACAGGGAAAGGGCTGTATAATGATGTAAGCTCAGCCTTCAGCTGACAAAGGAGTTGCGTGCTTGCGTACATTCTGTTTGCACTGTAGCCAACCCACACTTCTTTCCTGAACGTAGCAATGCATTTCTTACCTTATCTGCTTTTCTCATCACCTTTTAACTGTAGATCCCACTTTCTATTCCTGCATGGTGTAAGAGTGATTTCTAGCTAGTAATTTCTGACTGCCTCCCTCTTCCCTTTCTGAACAATTATTTGGCTTTCTTGGTTATACCACTTACTGTGCCCCAGCATTCACAAAGGCAAAGCAATTAATTCAAAGAACCAAACACATGCTGTACAGTAGAAAAGCTGCTATTATTTGCAATCACTTCATTTGCTGAAACTAGAAATTCAAATCTGTACAAAGCTCCACTGCAAATAGTATTCACAGACCTTTATGCTCAGCTTATTCTGTCGTTTTAAATAGTCTATCTGCATTCAGTGGACCAGCTACCTTTTTGTGTATTCAGCAGCAGTACTTTGTCATCCTAAAGAAAATTACTCAGAGGACTACAGTATGATAGTCATTTATCAGCAGTGCTACTGTATGGGATTGTGGATTGTCTTCTATCTTCCTACCACAGAAGTGTCTGCTTTACTTTCTCATTATTTTATCCCTTTGCTTATAGGCATGGTAGGAAATTAGGATATTTTACTTATAGCTAGTGATGATTGTTATTTCTGCTCACAAAAGGCGAGGACTGGGAAGTTATTAAACTTATTCTCTTGAGTGAAAAAGATAATCATCACTTCATCATTTTTCGTGACTAAGATTCCCTATTTGCTTCACAGAATTACTGTAGTTAAAGGAGGACTGTGTTTTGGGGCTTAAATTAGCATGACAATTAAGGAGATTCAGATCAACGGCTGCTGATATAGATATGATATGTTTAGTACTCTTTTATTCTCATGGAAATGAGTTATTTTTCTGTACAGTGCCCGCATATAAGATAAACATAATTCCATACTGACATATGAATAGCTTGTTCATTACTGTAATGTTCTAAGGAAAAGTACTTTGTCTCTTTGCAGTGGCATATGGCTGGAGGTTTAGGATACAAAAGTACAGCTTTTGAATAGCTTGTACTAAATGAGCTTTTTCAGCTGCTATTTGCAGGATTGCGAATAATCTCGTAGTATGAATAGGCATACCACTCTGACATGGTTATCATTAGTTAATGCTTTTCATATATTAACATTTACATAACAAAATTACATCACCGTCTTTGGCTTAGGCACTCAATTAACTAACTTGATTCTAGTTGTCATTGCACTGTCATTGTAGTTTGCATTGTCATGTGTAGTTTGGCTTTCATTCAATCCTGCTTACAAAAATGAAGGGTCATTTGAATGCCAATCTGATTTAACTTGTCATGTAAGTACCTACTAAAATAACCCTAGCAGTGATATTTAAATCATGAGTAACCTTGTACATAAAACCCTCCCAACAGGCAGAGTGCATCTGACCATGTGTTGTTTGAATTTTTAACTTCTCTTCTTAGTGATTTATTTTCTCAAAATTGATAACTGTCAGAAAAACATGCACAACAAAAAGCAGCCTTTCACAACCTGTACCTGTTCCCAAATCCCTCTGAAGTATCCTGCTCTTTTTTTTTATTTTGCTAAGCTTTGCAGTAAAATGCTTTTATTTTTGGTTTTATCTAATTTAATTTTTTTTTGTAAATTACTCAGTTTTTCAGTTTTAAATTATTGTATGTTGCTTCTTTTACTACTTTGTTTTGTTCACACATTTTTGAATTCTCCAGTATCTCATATAATGTGAGCAAGTTTTTGTTTTCCTTTGCTTACTGTTTTTTTTGCTGGTTTAAGGCTTTCTTTTAGTCTGGCACAACAGAAAATGAGAAAAAGGTAATACTGTATTGGAAATGAAATTGCCATTCAAAAGGAAATTCAGAGAATAAGTGAAGTTGTACTTTCCAGAAAACTTAAGAAATCTGGATGCAAGTATTTACAAATTTAGGGTCCAGTTAACCAAGTTCATTCAAGTAAACCCAGAGGCATTACTCCCATGATTAAATCCTTATCAACATGGATGAAGGATCAAAATGAATAAGGGATAACTCGACCACAAATTTGTTATGGGTGAAGTATTTTATGGAATGCACCTGCAACTGATGTTAAAATAAAATTGTTATGACCACTTCCTTAAAAAAGGAAAGAAGGTGTATTTTTTGATGGATTGTACAAATTTAGAGTATGTTTTTGCTTTGGAGTCCCGTAAAAATAGAACAGCATAGGAAGAACAAAACTGCAGCATAGAAATAACAAGGAAGACAAGGCACCCACAGACTACGTGATTTTATAAGAAAGGGATTTGAAATCGTACTGGAACGTGCATTAACAAGTTGAGGAAATGTCAAATTAATTTTGCTTGGGGATGATGAAGAAATATCCCTGATTTCTCTCGCCATTGCAAAACTTCTGTGTTGGTAAGATTTTGACATGACCTGTTACTGTAGTACCTGTTGCTTGGATAATGTATTTCAGATGAATGCTTTCAATTCCTAATGACATTTCACTTGTGTCAAGCTTTTGCAAATTAAGAGTTTAATTTCTTTTGTGCCAAAAAAAAATACCAATAAATCTTTATCTAACAATGACTGGCTCAGAGACCATATCCTTCCTTTGTCACATGAACTATGGGCTGGTCAAAGAATATTAGTGTTCTAGTGATGCATGACCATGTTTGAGTGCTATTTACACTTTCTAAGATAAAAGTGCTTGAGTAAAGGATCCCAGCAGAGTAACAAGTGGTCCTCAAATGGTCTAAGTCTACTTGGAATCTTCGTTGACCAGCTCTATAAATATTACACAGCTTATGTCAGTAAATTCCATTTAAGCAGAAACTTGTGTAAGTATCGGACACATCTGAGGTTGAGTATCTTCACAAATTCTTAGAGGCTCACACAGCAACTTTGCTAGGGTTTTTTCTTTTTCTTTTTTTTTTCTTTCTTTTCTTTCAGTGTAGAAAAGGGAAAAAAAAAAAGTGCTTAGAACTTAAATTTCTGAGTCTTGCTTATTTCACACAGGATAATCACCACTGAGAGGCAGTGATTTTACTCCCTCCCGTACCCCCTCCTGCTGGTATGATATTTAAGAACACTGAATGCCTTCATTCAGAATGTGCAAGCATTTGTCTGGAAAGGGATGTTCCATCAGATTAGTTTGCTTATGTTTTCTCCAGCAGCATGTGATAGCATAATGATGCTGCTTTTTAAAGTTTGTTCAGGTTCTTTTTAACTGGGGTTCTTGGATAGCAGTGCAGTTGTTTAAATTAGCTATGATATATTTCAGATAAATGTGCCCTGCCATGGTGTGCTCAGCCTCCACTACAGGTACTGGAATTTTTTTGCTGCTGTACATGGTGGGATGTCACTGCTATTTCATGAGAACAATGGTCCAGGTTAACAAACCCTTATACTTCCCTCTAATGTGCCATAATTGTCTGTGGTTTGAAGCAGGTGGTTACCATGTGGAACCTGCTGCAAAGCATGACCAAGATGGCACACTTGAAGCTGGAGTGAAACAGTGGAACTAGTTTAGCTTGGCAGCTTTGACTGCCATTGCAGAGATGTGCCTATAAATACAGGAAGGATTTGAAGGTGGGATTTAGCAGATCTTTGTTCCAGTTTTTTGAGCATCTATGGAGCAACATTTTGGGGCTTGACTCATGTGACAGAATGATAATACATAACTGGAGGACCAACAATGGCATCACAACACCAGAATGAAAAAGACTGCTTTTCTATGACAGCTGTTAGGCCCATAGATGTTTTTCCACTACACTCAGAAAACTGTTGGAAAAAAAAAAAAAAAAAAATTTCATTGTTGCAAGACACAGTTGATCAAGCTGGAAGATTAGTCATTATCTAGTCGTGAAGGAGCAAAATGCCCCATTCTCTAGGAACTCCCATGTTGTCAGGAATAAGGAAGATTATTTTGTTCCTCTATTATTGCACCTTGTCACTCTCCTAGAGTCAACTTACCCTCTTGACGTTTGAAGTCTTTCAATGGATGTTTGGACAAGAGACAAGGGCTGTTTAATTATGCCATAAGTGGCTGCAGAATGAAGGCAGAATGTTTATTTAGAAGACTGAAGGGTACATGGTAGTGCTTTGTGACAAGTCTGAGTGTTTCTCAACAAATGGAGTTCCTTTTCTTCCAGGAAGAGTTATGTGCTACATGTGATATCTCCCTCTTTAAGAGAATGTCACATATGGAAACAGGGACAAAAAAGTGTCTATTTTAACATAATAGCTCTAATTACAAAATGCTCAAGATTTTGCTCTTACACTGAAATTTAACTCCGGACTTTAAAGACTTACAGTAATAACAATTTTACTTAATGTGGACAAATGGAAATGTGAATTTTCTCTATTTTTTCGCTATTGTTTTTTTCTTACCAAACTCATGCCATCTTATGTTTTCTTTGAAAAACTGTTGAAAAAAGTGATGCACAGATGTTTTTCATAGTATATAAATTTCTGAATTAATTTGTTTTGGTTTGTTCTTCCTCACATACAAACTACATAAACCTGATTCCAGTAATACTTTAAGATGACGCTGTTAGTCTAGTGAGGAAAGGTGAGTGCAGCTTTCTTAGAGTGAGCATGTTATGTTGGTTTTTGATTTATAATGCTGTGTGGTTTGTAAAAAGACAAAACTATAATTTGATGCAAACAAGGCGCCAATGTCTAACTCTTGCCGACTTTAAGGCTGAAGTAGTTTATGCTTTTCTGCCCAGTTCATTTTGGTTTAGTCACAAAGTAGTGTAAACAGTTCTTAGCCAGGGCTGTAAACTGTGTAGAGTTTAACTGTTGTGCATGGGAGAGTTTTAAGTGCCAAGTCTTAAACAGTAAAGCAGGTTTCTATTCCTAAGGGTCAGGATATTTTTAGTTAGGACTAAAATGTAGCAGTTGCCCGAGGAAGACGTTTTAGTCAGAAAATATTTGAGGTAGGCAAAAGCTGTATTTAAACTTTATGAGAAAATGAGAATTCTGCACCAGTTTGTAGAAAATATAACCTGCTAAGCCAGAGAAAATCTATGTAAACCGTATCACTAGGTGGGCCACTGAAAGTATTTACTAGAGCTTGTGATACCTGCCAAACAGAGCATAAGGTCTGGAAATTCTATTTGCACACAGTGTAGCAGGGTGAATTTTTGCCACTGCTCATCTGGGATTCCAAGAGGAAAGTTGCATTAAAAAGTTTTCTAATCTGTTCTTGTGAAGATACTTATTAGTGCCACTGTACGACTCTAGTGAGTGAGACACCTGTCCGCTGAGACGGACAGCACAGTTCACTTTGTTTTGAATAGGCTGTCAGACAGCTATGAGATATTATCCTTCCAGTCTTTCAAAAGCCATTGCAACTTCTGCTCTAAACAAACACAGCTCACTGAAGCCTGATGAGTGTTGGCTAATGGAAGGGAAATCCCTGTATTCAGTAGAATTTTTGCTGCTTAATTACAATTAATGTCCTCTTTTCCTGGTCTAAACCATAAATGCTTGTACCAGAAAGTAAGTCTCAAAGAAAACGCTGTCTGTCAAGAGACATTGCAGCTCTTCAGATGAATGTAGCAGCAGATCTTTTGAATGATCTTTCAAAGTCCCTTCCAGCCTGGGCTGTTGTGTGATTCTATAAATTGGGGGATAGGTAGAGAGCAAGGGACGGGGAGCAGCACTTGCTTGGTGTCCCACAGAAGGAGGTGGGTTGCACTGATGAGGGTGCTTATGCTACTGAATCAGAAGGGGGCCATTCAGTGAATCAGATTCTTTGCTTAAAATGATGTTGCTTATTTATAGACATAAGGAATTTTTATGCAATGCGCAGCCAAGTTATATTTCAAATTAGAAGTTCTTGGGTTTTAATATTTCTGTGACTATTCTGAAGCATGGACAAAGAATATTTTATAATGGACAAATAACTGCCTACTTCAGGAGGCAGGGAAAATAGGAGCCAAATAGAAGAATGAGTAACAGCCTTCATACATGATTGTGATTCAAGGGATAGAGTCACAGAACAACTTCAAAGATTCCTGCTAGTCGACAGGACATTTGGAAAAGACTGAGATGAGAAAAAAGCACTCCCTCTGCATTACAAAACTCTGGCATTCACTTTCAAACTGCTAATTAGGAAAAATAGGTAGCACCCACAGATGAAAGCACTGTATGCCTTAGTCTTAGAAATAAAGGCATAATTATGGAATTCTTGGTACTAAGCATCTAGATGTTGATTCCCCATAATCTTGTTTGTGTATCCAAGAAACAGTAGTGTAAAAAGATGAACTTCTCTAAATCATAGCACAGAGTACATTTTTTTTGCAGACTTGAATTGCTTGCTATTTAAAAGACTGATTTCCCCCAAGCATTTCTGTGGGGTATTTCTACCTTAATACTAATGAACATAAACTTATTTTACAGTCAAATGATTTGTAATTCACAGTATCATATCATATTTGATAATTGGAAGAAGATAGCTGTTAAAACTTACAGACATGTCAACTCTCACTAAACAGAGAGAAAGGCATCTGCTTGGTATGTACAAAGCCTTTCACAGTACTAAAATGAAGCTGGGCCGAAGTTAAATGCTGAACATGACACTTATTTTGATTATTTTTTTTCTCTCCATTAGATGTGTTTCAGATATAGTACAAAACTAAGTGCTGAACAGTGACATTGCAATTATTTTTTTTTCTCCATTAGATGTGTTTCAGATATAGTAAAATCCAGACAGGAGAACAGTGCTTGGGACATGCATCTGCTAAGCTACAAATTTGATTCTCTCGGTGTGTTTGTATGACATATTGCTTGGCAGTATAGCCTTCGATGTGGCTGTTTCTAGCAGCAAGACTGAACCTTGGCCATCAGCAATGAATAGTTCTAGCCCAGTGAAGCAAGGCACAGGGATGGAGCATGGAAAACCCTCAATGATCAAACTGAAGCAGAAAAGTTACTGGAGGTTATTTTTGAAGAACAGGCTGTTCTCTTGGCAAATGAGATAGCTAGTGGAGAAGCAGAAGTGAGAGAATTTTTCACTTCTGTCAAGTAACACTGACAAAATTCTCAATATTCTTAAGAATGGCAAGGGATTTAACTTTATTGGAAACCATGTCATACAGCTGGTGGATTACTGAGCATTTTAATTGCACTGCATTTGGTTACCTTTTCCAGGACCACTCCCCTGTCCACTCAGCATACTGTGTGTCAGTCAGACACTTTGATATCATAATAATATATGCTTATTTATGCCAACAAAAGTTGCTTCTGCATCTGTACAGTGAGAAAATAGCATAACATGATGTATTCTGAAGTGCCTCCTGTAATTTTATCACCATGCATGAAATCTTGGGAATAAGAAGGGCACTTTTTAATAAAAATTGCTATTACAAAATTTATTGGACCCATCAAAGCTACTATCCAAAGCAGATTTTTATGGAGATGATCTCTTTTAATTCCCTACTCAGGAAAGTCTCAGGTGAGCTACCAGTATAGGAAACTAGCTGCTTAGAAGATGTTTTGCTCCAGACATTTTGTGTTACAGGAAGATGAATGGAAGACTGCATCAAAGAGCTTCATTTTTTTTAAGGTTCAGTGTTCAGGTGGAATATGAGTGCAACCAAAGCAAATGCTGTCAGCCTTACATTCATCTCAGGAGCCTTTCCTCCCTTCCCTTGAGAGAAAGTGAGCTAAGAAACAGAAATCTATAGAGTTGCATCTAAAATTCCCTAATTATATCAAGTGATATTTCTGGGGGGAATTAAAAAGTGTAAGGCTAAAATGAGGCAGATTTTTTTGTTCTCTTTTTGTAGCTCATATATGACTGTGCCTGTTTTAAGGTTTCTGTGAGACAGTATGAACACATTTTGTAGTGAAGAATTATTCAGTTTTTAAGCTGCAATAACACTTCCAATGGTCAATATTCAAGGATTGAATTACGTTATAATACTAGAGATATACTTTTTTTTCCTTAAATTGGGCTCATCAATTAGATATGTGCACTGAGATGTTTTAGCAGCTTAAGTTAAGTGGAGGCTTAGTTGATCACTGACTTCATGCTGTTCAGCTTTCTGCACGGACGTTGCTATTTCTGATTTTACTGATGGGATATAGCATGATCTTAAGTTCATCCAGTACTTGCTGTAGTAATAAATTAAATTACTAATGAGTCTAAATTTCTGAATAGTGAAATAGTTAACCCCCTCAGAAAACTGCCCAAACTCCAATTTCACATTGCAAGTATATAATGAGGTTATGACTGCATAGCTGTAGAAAGTACAGGAGATTTTTTCAGGTGACTGGCATACGAAAGTGGCATGTAGTCTTGAGGTGCTTTGGAAAAAGAAAATGTTTAAAGATGATGTTCTCCATTAGGTTTTTCTCTGAAATTATATTTTCCTGGAGATACATCGCTAAGCATTCTGCCATATGTTGTTAGTATAACATTTTTACCAACATTCATGCAAATGTACAATGCTAAGAAACTATTTTTCCAAATCAGTCTGCTTAGAGAAGGTCGTGCCCCTTATGAGAAGGGTGTCTTGCAGCACCATTTCTTGCAACTGCCGTTGAGGTGATGTGGCTCTTTTGGGGCAGTAGCTCCTGAGCCACCATAAAAATTATGATAGCACAAACTGCTGTTTATGAGGAAATGTAGCTGCAAACGTATCTTTAAATGTAGTATATCATTTAATGGAGGTATTAAGTAGGAATTGGCCCAGCTGTATAGGACCAGAGACCTGGCCAGATTTTCACTGTAGAGACAGTCTAATATGTGGCTGTGTCTTTCACTAGAAGACAGATTTTGGTGAAGAACCACACAGAGTACCAATCCTCTTCTTCCTTCCCTGGCTTTTCTTTGGTCTATCCTGGCTTGCTTTCAGTCCATGTATCTTTATACTCTAGGAAAAAATAGCTTTAACAGAGCAGAAAGATAGTGAATTAAATATAAGTGTGTAAGAGAATGCAAGGCAAGGAGAACAGAAGGATGCAATGTTACTATTTGTCAGCACCTCAAGAGATCCACCTGCACAAGAACGACCACCGTGAAAAGTCTGATACATAGGAAGGTGAGAAAAGGATGTAATGTCTTGGCAAGAATAGGTTTTGTGTAACAGGTTAAGAACACTAGTAGCAAAGTAATGTTTAAATATGAGGCATTCAGTGCTTTCTAACATGCATTGCAAGTACTGTTAAATTTAAACTGGTTTTTTTTTTTAATAAAACAAAGCAATATTAAAAAGGGCCCATGAAATCATAATTGCCATTAAATGGAACTTTATCACGCAGCTATTGTGCTGCCAACTAGCATGTTATTGAATGGAAGGTAACGAGCTGGGGGTTTGAAAAGCAACCCAATGTTAGTTCTTTGGGGTTTGCAACTGTATTCACTTACATATTTCCATACATTTCTGTGGGAAATTATTTAATTATTCAATCTAATTTCTGTAGGAAGTCATGGTAAGATAGAGGAGGATGCACAATGGTCATATAATTAGCCTATGGGAGATGAAGAATATAAATTAGGCAGTAAGAGTATAAATTAGGATTTCCGATTCCTCCTCTAACATTAGGCACCCAGCGTATTTTACAGTAAAAAACAAGTGTCTCTAGACTTTGATGTCTGTTGGGCCGCAGGGCAGCTAAGGGAGAGTTTTCATGATCAGAATTCTGTCAGACATTCATACTTCTTGTCTGTCCCAATCAGACACCTGCAGTTCTTAGGCTTGGGTTTTTATGCGTTTTGTTTGTTTGTTTCTTTGTTTTTGTTTGGGTTTTTGTTTTGTTTGGTTTAGTTGTTTGTTTTTAAATCTGGCCTTGTGTCATTAATTCTACAATCTGTTCTTAAAATTCAAAATTCTTGAATAGTCTGCCTGGGAAGAGATGGTAGAATTGGGTTGATGATCAATTTTATTTTACAGTTGGGCAAATACAAACCTGCAGTTGCACAGACTTTCTGCTCTATGATGTTTTCCCGATGAACTTTGAAGAGAAAGTTGTAACTACGTGTAACATTCCCTTGGATGTCAAAGGACTGAGGGCTAAATCACAGTTTAAGGCTTACAAGTCAAAATATATTTTTTTTTCATGATAACCACATCCCCATTGGCTTTTAGTTATTATGAAATCAAGACTTTGTGGTGGAGGAGTGGAATGTTTGTATGTAAGGGGAGCAAGTTACCAGCTGAGACCGTTTCCGTTTTACGGCATTGCTCATAGTACATTAATATACCCCTTTAGAATGCTAGTTGCTCACTCAGAAAGGTCCATCAGTCCAAGCCATTTTGTATGGGAATTACATTTATAATTTCTTGTAGAGAATTTTTTTTTTTTTTTTTTTTTTTTTTGTGTAATTCTTCTTTTCTTTTTTCCTCAAATTAAGATTGCATTTTAAATTATTTGTTTTCTATCGCTGGTCTGGGCTTTTTCCTCATTTCTTAACATTAGCCTGAAGGTTTAATTCAAGTTGTATTTAGTGGAATACTTTTGTAGTCCTTCATTTACATGTATGCCAACAAGCTTAAATGCACTGCAACCTTGGAAGACTTTCAAAGGAAGTAATAATTCCTCTGAAATAGGTCTTTTGAAAGCTTTATCTTGTTCTTTTTCTTTTTGTTAATCTTGGAGCCCCTTAGCATGTCAAAGCAATTTTTCTAATGTCACATCTTCTAGACATTAGCATGAAAGAGCTTTAAAAGATGATTTGAGAAAGAATAAATGTTGAATGAGCATTTATTATAGAGCCGTTTATGCTACATTTGCATTTTGACTATATTTTTGACGTGAAATGTTTGAAAAGCAGGCTAATTCGAAAGTCAATAGTCTCTAAACAATGCATACTACAAGTCTGTTTACACTAAACTGTTTCCTTTGTGCATTAATTTACAAAAATAAGATTTCATTAGGCTTAAGCTGATTTGTTTATAGGGATGAGATTAAACTAGTCTCATTAGTCTTAACATTGAAATGGTATTCCCTTTAGAAATTTGGTAGTGATCAAATGTTCCTCTAAGTTACGTTCAAGAGAATAGGGGAAAAACTCATCAGTCAATTGATACTGATCTTTTTTTGAGTTCCAATTCCTTACAATTCAACTATTATGGAAATCAGTAACTGAAGAATACTCAGGTCTGGAATGAGAATAGTAACAGTTATTTATTACAGTACTACAAAGATATATTTTTTTTTTTAATTTTGAAACCATGGCAGACTGAAATCATCTGTGTATGTAGTAGCTAACAGACTGAAGTTATGCACAGTTTGAATTATTGTTTATCTTTGTGCACAGAGACTGGCCAGATAGCATTTGGAATACTGATAGCTTTAGATGTGTGCTACCAGGGTAACGTATCCTGTATCATCCATGCGGGTATGTTATCCAAGGTATTCTGAGGAAAGTACATAGAAGAATTTCAGTTTTCAGGCATCACAGTATTCTACATAAATAATAATAATAAAAAAATTAAAGGAAAGTAGGAAAAAAGTGAGGATCTTCTGTTTTTATAATTCGAACGAAATCTCAGCTTTAGTGGAAGAATCAAAATATTAACAAAGTGGAAAAGAATTAGCAAGACTGATTTCTGTAATGGTCAGGGGAAAAAGTTAAGAGAGAAAAAGGGGGATGGTGTGAACACCCAGAAGGCAATAAAAGAAATCTAGGTGACCTATACCTTCAGATAGCCACCCTACATCGTAGGCAGGACTTCCTCCATCGCCCCCCAAGTCTGTGATGTGATAGAAACTTGGAGAGATATTGATGTTTTAACTTCAGAAGAGAAATTCTCTCTTCTATAGAGGTCCAGTAGTCACATTAGTCACCACAAGTACTTACTTTTCTATATTTATATATAATTGTTTATTTTTTTAGTTATGCATATTCATGCACATTAACAGTAGTCAGTATTACTTTTGAGGATTACTGATTTATAAGGTGGGGTTTTTTAATATAGCAGGTCTTACCATAATGATGGGGTTGTTGTTATTTCCTGGATGAGTTGTGTTCTAATTTCTGACATGTTCCTGTCACCGAGTCCTCAGTACAGGAAAGACTCAGAGTCCTATTGCTCTAATAATAAAAGAAGGTGTAGCATAGAGTAGGGAGTGAGTGAGCATTTAACCATTGCATAAATCCCATAAGGAACAGTCTTCGATTTAATAATGCAGCAGTGAACCAACCTTTTCCTCCTCTTTACTATAGATTCTACTGTTACCATCCAGAGAGGAACTGCAATTTTCCCAGCCTAGAAACCTTAACATATTGCTAATAACCCATCATTCTGATGTCAAGAAAGCCATAATCATTCCAAGTATGGCTAATGTGCAATTACACAGAAGCTGCCCTCCTTAAACAATCCTTTTTAAGTTCTCAAAACATACAGAGGGCAAATCTTGTGGCACTAAGTTGTAGAGATCAAAGGGTCCTGGTAGTAGCAAGAATTTTAAAGTGCCAATAATATCAGAAAAAGAAGAATCCACAAAAATCAGCAGCTTCTGCATGGGTGTTCTTGGAAGGTATGTTTTTCATTCCTCTTGAGATATCTGGATTAGTTTTCTGAAAAGCTCATTGAAATATATGTTCTCAGAGCAGTGACTCACTGAAGAAGAATCAGGATACAACTGGATAAAATATGGCCTGCTGTAGGTACGTATACATCTTCAGTATAGAAAAGATGTCTGGACTGTTAGATGAGTTGCTCATATGTATTTACATGGAGAGAGATATATATACACGTGTGATATATACACACACACAAGTGTGTATGTTTGTGTTGTGTTTAAACATACTCAGAAAGTGCTGGTGACTGTATATGTATCTTGTAACAATTATTCTAGTACTTGAAGTGACAGTCTAATTGAGAGGTGTTGTCAGGGAAGGCTTTAAATCTTAAACATAACAGATCTTAAATGGACACCCCCCACTAGTTCTTCGGATGGTATTTGCTTTATGGGAGTACATAGAGAACAAGTGAAAGATTTACACTTTTGCTGTTATTCCCAGACACACACACACACAGGTACGGGAAACGAAAAAGAAACTCTTTATTTGTGAACTTTCTGAATAAGGTAAGAGTGTTCTCATAAAAGCAGGATTTTTAAAAGGGAATTGTTGAAAATGGCCTAAGAATAAAACTTTTGAACACTGTCTCCTTTTTTTTCCTTGGTACGAATAAAAGCTCTGAACGCTGTAGCCTTTAACCTCTTCAGGTCTTTCTATTCATTTTCTGAAGAGATTTACATGAGAGATGTTCTTTTTTGTTTGAGTTGTTTGATATAGGTGATGATCATGTAAGTGCAAGGGCCTATCTTTCTCAGGATCTTCAGACCTCAGCACTGAGCTAAAAGCTTGCTCTCAGCAGTGGATAGCAGATGAAAATAACTCTGTCCTCCTTCAAATGTTATTTCCCTGGAAGTTTTAGCATTTCAGGGCTACTAATGCTTTACTACTTGGGTGCCTCTAAACCCTAGCCTTCAGCTAAAACTCTAAGAGATTGTATAGTAGCCTGGGATAATCCTAAGAGGATATCTACTACTATGAAGTTAGTTGCCTGGGGGCTGAACTTCATCAGTCATGATATTGGAAAGGGTCTGTGTCCCTTCTCTCTTTCCACATATGCGAGTGGGATTTATGCATGCATTTCGAGACAAGAATAGAAGCATTCTTTAAATAGGAGACTTCTAGGGAAAGACAAATTATGAAGTGAACAGTCATATTGTCTGTGTACATTCTTGCCCTGTGCATGCTTTTGGAAACTCGCTCGATACTGAAGTGTAGCAATTCAAGAAGCAGGTTAGCTGGAATTTAACATAAAGTCCCAATCACTTCTATACATTAGAGATTTTGTGGCTACTTTTATGTGAATGAATATTAATAATAGACTAGGCAAATGCTGTCCTTCCTGAAGTCAATTTAAAATAAATAAATGAATGAATGATGTTCCATTTACTCGGTCTAAGATTTAATTAATTGTTCCTAACAGACTATTTTTTCAAATTCCAGCTAAATTATTTTTTTCTGCTTGCTGCATACTTACCTTGCAGCTTGACTATTTCTTTCTTTGTTGTCACTTAACGCTTGCTTTCCAAAATTTATTCTGTGGAACTTCTTGTTCAGCAGAAGGAATTATTGAACTATTAGAAGGAGCCGTTCAACAATTTCACCATGTTTCACAGTGTGTTGCATAATGAATGTCTTGCATTATATTGTCCTCTTTCCATCCATAGAATGAACAAGAAATTCTGCTAATTTGAGATGGATACTTCAGTGTTATGAATACATCCTCGAAAGAATGTAATAGTGACCATGGTCAGGTGAAGGTATTAATTCTACATTTTATATGCTGTAACTTTTAAATTATCACTCTTACAGCTTCCTTGATGAAGAGAAAATCACCCTTTGGATAATAAACCAACTGTGTAGGACAGGTATTGTTCTATTACAGTGCCCATTTCTACTTAAATTTAGAAGACTCAAAAGTGCAAATAGTCTATCAGGTGATTGTTTTACAAGGAATTGCAGATTGGCTGAGCCTTACCGTTGTCCAGATTTCTCAAAGCTACCACTGCTAGTTAATTCTTCTACAGGCAGAAGCTTCTAGTTAAAACTTCTGCCTAGTTGTGTTTTTGAAGGTGAGGGAATGTTAACTATAATGTAGAAAAAGCTGACTTCTGGTAACTGTGCTCTTACCTAAAACATGTTAAAAAAATTCACCAAGGGGTTGCTTTGTCCACTTCCCTGAAAATGGGGGGCGGGGGAAAGGTTGAAAAAGAGTGGTGGCCAAGAGATTTTGAACAGATGATTGCCTTTTGAGGTACAGGTTAGGGGCTTATGGAAAAGGCAGAAATCAGACTTCAGAATCAATGAATCCCCTTGGAAGTTAAACAGCTCATTGGTTTCTCATTGCTTCTGGCTCCCTGATTCCTGGCCCAGTAACCTTAGAGGCAGTGTGGATCTACTTCTGTTGTTCCTCTTTCGATGTTCTTGAACATGTTAAGCTGTTCAGATGGAGAACGTCTGGTGATGGGTTGTTATCAGCAATTAAACAGAATATATAACTTGACCAGGTATTAATGAATTAAGATTTTCATTCACAAGGCAGTTTTAGAATGACACCAAATGGGATGTGCTACACACAATTGTGTTTTAGTAATTCCCTCTGCTGACTGCAGTCTTTTACTAACATCTCATGGTTTTTTATGTCTTTGGGTCCAAGTTAGGCGATTGTTACTTTGATACTTCTGCTGGTATAATCCAAACTTTCATGTTGAATGGCAGTTTGTGTGCTTCCATGGAGAGAATATACACAATGCTGATGTATATCCAATCCCCATGGCTCCTACATAGTGTCATAAATAGGTATTAAGCCCTATTTTTGCCTATTCATCTCTGTTCATTGACATGGAATATAAGAATGTTCTGGTCCTGCTATTTTTCTGTGTTGTTATTACACTGAGTTTCAACTCTGAGTTTCAATGTAGCGTGATGAAACTTCTATATGGAATAGGGCTCCAGGGATGCTGTTTTGCTGACCATGTGACATCAACATTTGGAATGCTGAGGTGGGATACAGATGGGTTTCTGTAGAACGATGCTGGTTTACCCCAGCTTAGTATCTGGCTGCTGTTTTTCTTTGGGTCCAATTCAATATTCAGTTATTGAGCAAAACTCTGACTGACTGAAGAGGTTAGCCTGAGTATGCACTTAGTGTAGTAAGTCTTTTTAAGATGTTAACATCACAATTTTCGTATGCATATGGAGGTGAAACTGTTTTCATATAGAACACTGGAACAAACCTGTGAGCTGTTCCCAGGCTCAGACCTGTTTCTCAGGTCAAAGGCACCCCATAGCTCCCTACCACCCAAGATGAATATTGTTTGGGTCCTGAAGAAGAATCCTGCAAGTACCAATAACTGGGACTTGTCTATCCAATTAATAATCAGAAAAAAATGCACACATAAAGGGGAACTGGTAATCATCACTACTATTAAGGCATTAAATATTTTGTGGCATAAGAGCATGAAGTCAGACTTCACTAAAGCATTTGAAATTAGGACCTCTTTAAAAAAAATACAGCAGTTGGAAGGAGAAAAAAAAAAAAAAGAAGCTTCAAAGCTGCTTTTTCTCCCCCTTGGAAACCTGCTGGTGTTAGGATAAAATGAATAGAGAAAAGAGAAAGGTTTGCCTTCTAATAAAGCATCTGTTGCCCACTTTGAACATTTCTTACTTCTTTGTGAGTGAGTCTCTTCAGTTATGGCGACTACTGACAATGAAGAACAGAGGTACAGAAAAAGACAATACCTGTTATATAGCCAATATTTCTGATTTCATGTCACTTTGAACAGAATCTTCATTTGACCACATGCTGTGTCCAAAAGGAATTTCTTTGTTGCCTGATCCAAAGATGCTGTAAGATGCTCAAAAAAGTAAACTGCAGGAATCTGTTCAATAAGAAAGATAAAAACAAATCTTACAATTCATTCAGTGCACTGCTATCACTTTTAACTTCAGCCTATTTTGGCATGCTGCATAAAAACTGAATTTAAATGACTTGTGCTTCTTTTCCCTTTCTTTTAATGTTGTTAATTCTGGTCATGGACTGTAGATTTCCTTCATCTTGGAAATAAAGGGCAACAAAATAAACAACTTTGCATACATTCAAAATGTGAGAAGAAATAAGAGGTGCACATACATCACTGGATTGTTTAGAAACCTGTGGATAGTTGTTAATTGCCACTGAATTTTAGTTGTTGTACCCAAGCTTTGTGAAGCTTACCCTCCACAAGAGATCTGCAGCCTTTCACAGCCGGAGGTTCTCAGATTTGGCTGAGGAAGTCACCTGAGTGATTCAGCAAAATTTTGGCCAGACCTCAGACAATTTATTTTTCTGTCTTCAGTGAATGCTTACAATTCAAGGCCAAAATGGCGGGCAACTATATTCTAAGGTCTACCTTCATGTCTTCCCAGTCAGCTCTTGTCCTGCTTGCAGTGGATGAAGTCAACTCATGTCTGGCCATTGAAGCGTTAAGCAAAGGCAAAGCAATGAAATACAATCTTAAAGTTTAGGAAATACAGGAAAATACGAAGTTTTGAAAAACATTTGGATCTTTTAGAGAACGGAATTATTTAGAGTAGATAAGGGTGCAAAGATTACTTCCTTTGCAATCCTTTTTTTTCTTGGGTTTTGTTTTTTTTTGTGTGTGTGCTTACGTAGCACAATAATGAGAGTCTTTAGCACATGGATGAAATTATTACAGTTGAATTTTGTCGTGACTACAGTCTAGTACTATTTATCATGTGAACTCTTATATTGGATTTTTAAATATTCAGGCTAGTTTTAATTTCTCCCTTGCAATGTCTTCCACATAAGAAACATAGCATGCTTTTGGAAGGAGCTAAGGCAGGTTATATAGACATTATATGTATCAGACACTTCATGGTATTTGTATCAAGCCTTGTGGTGATAAAGATGGATGTGTTAAATGTATGTATCTTACAAATGTAATAAACAGTGTTATTGAAACAGAAACTGAGGTTGATTTCAACAGCAGTGTGGTACATACCATACGATAGAAAAACAGGCATACAAAATCAAACATGCCATCAATCAAATTTAGTGTCAGAGACAGCACAGGATTTTGCAAGAAATAATCTTGTGACATGATCCTACTCTTTGAACTCAATGGGAAAGCTCACTGATGTTAATGGGGCAGGGCTGACTTCTTGCAGAATAACCTTATTCCTACAGAGAAAATTGTGTCTGTAACCCTTTCTTTAACATTAGTTGGCTTATAAACAGACTGATGAGGAGTTCTAATAATAACTTAACCTACTTATTTTATAATGGTGTTCTTATAAGTTTCTAACTCTCTTTTTCAATCTTACTCATGTCTCAGACTCAACTTTATTATTTTGCAGCGAGTTCCATAGGTTTAATAACTTTTTTTAATATTTCCTTTCATTGCTTTTACACTTAACGCCTTTCCTTTTTAATTCACTTTACCTTGTATGCGTTTAAAGATAGCAAAGAAGAAAATTTAGTCTGTTCGTATCCTTCATTACTGCCAAATACCTTTTTAGGTTACCTCTCTCATTTCTTCCACAAAATAGGAGGATTTTCCCGAGTTACCCGGGAAAATACCTGTGTCAGCTTCCAAAAACTTAGTAGAGATCAAAACAATAGTCTGAAAATAGTTGCTAGGGTATTTTCCATTAATTTCATTCTCTAATATTCTTAAATGCCTTAGTTTCTTTCTCACTGAAAAGTACTAATTATGGAAGCCCTGGAGTCATGAAGGAGCAATGCATCCACTTCATATAAGTGTTTGAGAAAAGATGACACAAGCTTTGGAAACACAGGTTTGTGCATGGCGTACAAGGTGGGCAAATGAACTCTGCCCTTGTTTAAGCTTCTCTGGTAGTTCCTTAGTCTGGAACGGCAGAAACAGTCAGGTTCTGCTGTGGAGCTGACTGGGGAAGGGTGGCAGGATTTGTGCTGACAGATCATATTACTAACCAGATTTGAACAAGAGTCACTTCCTTTCACTGTTCTGTTCCGTTTCAAATGAGGGCACAGCAGATACTCCCATTTAATCATTAACAGCTTACCTCTAGACTGGCCACCCTCTGTCTCATTTAAATTCCTTGGTCCACAGCCACTGTCAGCTTTCCTGGGGGGTTTACTCTCTGAATTATGCATTACTACTCTCAAGCCATCAGTGTTACTCAGAGCAGATGTATGTTCTGTAATTGATTAGTTATCTCTTCATGGCAAACAGTAGAGTTTGTGATCGAGCAAGCAGGTTCATAGATTCCCTTGATCAAAGCATCAGAATCTGATTATGCTTCCTATAAAGAACATCCTTTGAAGTGGATCAGCACTCAGGTAATTCAATTATCTTCTTTCTGGAGAATTCATCTTGAAAGGAGGTCATTTGCTCAGGTACAAAGTGGTGGAAGATATTGTTTCCATTATGACCCATCTGGTGACTTTGTCAGCCTTCAAAAAAAAAAAAAAAAAAGTATATTAAAATTATTTATTGTATCTGAGAGGTAGAGATGTGATTTCTAAATTTTTTTAAAAATTAAAATCAGTAGATTAGAGATGAAGATTTCTTTAAAAGAGATCCCATATTATATTGATCTGCATCTGACCTATAATTCTAAAAACAAATGAACAATTACCAAGTTAAAACTTAAACTGTAGTAGGGCTTTTCAGAATGCTATACAAGCAATTTTGTACCTACATTAGCTTGTCAGCCCATTTATTAGCTCTTATCCTCCTCAGAATTCTGTATGGAAGTCCATTTTTCAAAACATTCAAAACAGACATCACACTCCCCCCCTCCCCATTACAGGGGCCTGAAAGTTTCTAAGGGGTATCCAGTAATCCAGGAGTTGTTTTTCCACAGCTTTGCTTTCTCAGGAGTGTATCAGCATTTTTCATTTCATTACTGAAATAGATCAATGGTTCTCGTTAGGTACCAAAAGATCTTTAATACAAAGTGAAAAGTACTGCCAAATATTACTTTAAAGCTGAACACTCCCAAGGGAAGTAACTGAAGAAAGTAAAAAGTATTTTTAATTCAAACACTTTTAAAGATGAAAATTTTGTTATTTATTTCCTTCTTCAACATGAACATCTTAGTGTCGTTTACACTGTGGATACTGCAGATGCACCTGAACTTTGCAGCACAGTTCCCCAGCGCAATGGACAGGTGCTTCAGACAAGGCCTGTAGAAGATCCTGTTAGTACTTTTCTTCATTTCTCAGTTAAGGAGATATTGGTGGTGCAAAATAGGTCTGTAGCATGATAGATTTCATACTGAGAACATCAGGAAGACTCCAAATGGATGAAAGACATTTTTCCTCAGGTTTAGAGCAGGTACTAGAAGGATATTTATTTTTATTTTTTTTGTCTGTTTAGGGTGGGTCTGATGGCTGTAGGATCTGGAAACACTGCAGGGCTAAACACTAACACAAAGGCTGAATGAGTGAAAAGAAGTCACATTAAGAAAATTGAAAAGTCAGTCTTTTAAGACAGCTGTAAAAATAATAACTTTTTTCTGTGGCGTGTAGAATATTTGAATGGGGGGGGAATCATTTACTCTCTTTTTTTTTTTTTTCTTTTTTTTCTTTTTTTTTTTTTTTAATTTGCTGGGAT